>VTPC01005287.1:10617-42519 GCA_011009095.1 Ignelater luminosus
TCCATTTTTTACTAGGGAATACACTTTTCAATTAACTGCAAACAACACTAATCGCACTTAAATGACAAAATGTTGTGGTTGAGGTTATGTTCAACAATGTAAAGTTTACACCGGAAATGTCAGCTGACGCCTGGAAACAGTCAGTGTTGCCAAGGCCAGAAATATAAATAGCAACCCTCGTATGAATATTCAATAGATATTAAAAACTTTATATCAAATGTAACAAATAAAATAAACTTTAAGTTTAAGAAAACTTTAAAATACAAAAACTTAAGAAGTGCAATATTAACAAGAAAAAGACAACTTACCGCGAGGTTCTCCGATGACTCCTAGGCCTGTGTTTAAGAGATAACCATGCTGTAACGTAAATTATCGTGACAACAAAACATCTTAAGACATCACATCTTCCTAAGTGTTTTAAAGAAAACTAACAAATTTAAATCTATATTACTCTTATAAGATAAACGATGAACATATGGGAAGTGATCTTTTTAAATCAATTAAAAAAATTCTAAAATTTGATGTAACTAGAATTTAAATTGAAAATTCCTTTTCTTTACAATAAGAAATTAAATAAAATGAAAACATTTATACTCTGTGTCTCGTTTGCAGTAAAAAATAATTAAGATTTGTCACCCCTAACTAATATCGTTAATTAAGAGGAAACTATTAAGAGATAACCATCGTTAATCATGCAACCTCAAAAACTCCCCCAAAAGAGAAAAGACTACAAAATCTCTAGATCACACTAGAAGGGGTAACCAAATGATTATGTAACGAGCCCAAAAAGTGATCGTTACAAGTCCTAAACTAGACTGATTTTTTATATTCTACTGTAATTTATTTCTGGAATACCAAACATCAGGAGTCTATGACCCTTGAAGGGTAGTCGAAGCGTACCATTCACCCCATCGAGCGAGTCTCCCAAAACAAGACGATAACAAATAGATAGTACCTGTCGTATTTTAAATCTTTAATATACATAAGTTACACTAGCAGAATAACAAGGCTCTTAGATCACAGCATTCGATGGAATGCCTAAATGAGTTCAATCAATCAAATATTAAAATAGAAATTTTACTTTATCTGCCGGCATTTCATAAAATAACAGATAATGTCTCAATTATACTAAATGCTCCCATTACGATTTTTCTAATTTCACTAAAAGTCTACTGTAGATAGTAATACATAACCTAAGATTATAATACTAAGAGCAAATCTCTTAAACTTAATATTTGTTTTATGCCACTTACCCTTCGTTTAGGCATTATTAGTAAGTCTAGGGTTGAATTCGTTAAACGTACACAAGGACACATTAACAAAATGAGAGAATTGAGAAATTTTCTTTGTTTGGACAAGTATAATTGAAAATTTATTTTTGTTTACATAAAGCACGCAAATCTTGTTTTATAATTAAAACTATCGCATCGTTAGCTGGGTTGGCATATTATGAGACGTGACGGTAGAACAAATGTTATGCATGCGTTTAAAATAGCGAGCCACACATAGCAAGCAAGCAAATTATTGTTGCGTTTTGGTTCCCGAAGGGTTTTTCTCTTCTTCGGCCATAACGCTAAAATAAATTGGTTTTTTAGGGTTCGAGGTGGAAAACGTGAACCCGAAGCTTTGTGTAATACGACGGCTACGTGGCAGTGCTGTGTTGTG
Organism: Ignelater luminosus; assembly: GCA_011009095.1. Taxonomy (NCBI): domain Eukaryota; kingdom Metazoa; phylum Arthropoda; class Insecta; order Coleoptera; family Elateridae; genus Ignelater; species Ignelater luminosus. Next base: position 12,283 of record VTPC01005287.1, read on the forward strand.
TGGTGGTGATTGAGGCATCCGAGATGGTTACGATGGCTCCTCGTTGTGTTGTGTTTGCAGTGTTGCTATTGTGTAGTATTTCGATATTTGCCTTTGTCACTAAGGAAAACTTTAGTAAGAACAGTCGACTCGGGGAAATATTCCTAGACCTTACGAATGTCACCCTAGCGCGAGTACCGCTACCTACGTCGCTCTCTATCCTTGCAATTGTGGGTGAGTGAGACAGAAGTAAAACAGCGTAGCGACCTTGATTTGAAAGTTCTGACTCGATAAAAAATCTCGAGGATGAGCAGTGAGCACTTTGTTTTGCTAATCTATAAAAGAAATCCTCGTCAGATCACAATATTTTTCGGAAGGGTGAAAGCGGTTCAGGCGGTATATCTTCTTGCAGGTAACCCATTCATTCTGTCATAGTTTGGCAATTACATAATTAATGACGGGTCCGATCAAGATTTTCTAAATGCGTACAATGCTCGTGGATGACAACATGAACTGAACTGAATGATGTTCAAACAGTGCTTTAGTTTGTCGCTCCGTCTTAGCACGAAAAATCGTAGGTGAAAGCGATGCTGAGTTATAGGAAAGATGACGAAAGTTAAAGGCGTGCACCCTATAGTTCTAGGCTAACGTCTTTAGGGTCAAATCTGGCTGTTGCAATGTAGCTGCTTTAGCGGAATAAAATGACGTTGATTTTCAGAAATTCGGCTTGATTTTCTACGTTTCGAATCAAGTTTCCATTCGTCCAAGTTCTAATGTCAGAATTCTTAATTCTTTGTCGGAGCTTCGAAACTGAGTCTGAGTCCTTAGGACGGGAGATGTCGTGGTAATAAAAGTTGAATAAGAAGTGAAAGTATGGATCCTGGACTAAACCCAGTGTACTAGCACACGATATTGGCAGGAGGGTAGATAGCTGATAATTAGTGGAACAAAGAAAGAAAGAATCTCGAAGGCTTGGAACCTATAAAAAAACTTCTCGTACCAGACATTGTTGTCCAAAATGTCTACAAACGTTGCTGTTACGCAGCGTTTAAAATTAAAAATTTACGGCGATGAAGGTGAGGAAATTAAAAATAGGATCTGTAGTGGATCTGCCGGTATGGAATTCGGCTTAGTAATCGGGGAGAAGGTTGTGGAATCTGGGAGTGCTTGGAATTTATCTGTCAATATCCTTTAAACAACTTTTCCTACAACGTTTAAAAGGACAATGAATCCGTGAACAGTTTGCTGATTGTGATGAATGTTGCTGGAGAAGTGTGAAAACAACAATTGGATAAAAGAGGAGTAAGATGGGCTAGACATTATATAAATGAGAGAACTGCTCTGGAATCTCAAAATCGCTAGAGAAAATCAGTTCTTGCAAAAGATCTGAAACCAAGAGAAGATCAGAAAATGGGACAGATTAAGACGGGTTTCGGTCAGGGCCAAAATGTAAATGTGGTTCGAGTGGACTAAATTCTTCTCTGGCGGATTAACAGCTCGGAAGGGCACATTTAGAGCTATTGTTGATAACCAAATAGGGCTGTTTCAGAGAATAAGGCTGTTTGGGTGAGGATATAGGAAAAGGATAGGTGGATCAGGAGAAAAAGTTTTAGGATTTTAAGAAAGCAGCCTTTATGGGAGCGACGGAAGAGGAAGGATGGTGATTGATTGATTGAGGATTTACATGCAATTTACTTACTTAGAGTGACCAGGCAGTCGGAGGTGGGGTGATTAAATTTCAGTAGTTGACTTGGGGGATGTGGGACACAGCTACGTGTGGTTAAACATGCGTGATCTATCTATCTCTCTAATATGAGTTGAATTCTTATTTAAGTGTAATGGGTACTATCTTTCGGTTGTAGTCTAAACTCACATATTTTCAACTTTTTATTTTTATTTGGGTTAAATCTCAACAGGGTTTATAAAATAAAATTTGGATCGTAACATAGATCTATGAAGTTATTAGTAATGGATCTGTAACTTTGCAAGAAAATTGTTTAATAAGAAATTTTTCTTGTCTCACATCTGATGTGTCAAACCATTTATTCCAAAATCTATTAGAATCAGAATAACTCTTTAAATCGAAATTGTTTTGATTCTCAATTTGCACTTATTATTCTACTGATATCAGATTTCTGCTTATTGTTTTGTTGGAGTTCAAATGTGCCGGCATAGTCAAGATATTGTGAACCTGTCTGGTAATGTCTCCGATAATAAATCGTGTTTTAACTTGTCACGGTATGGTGTTGCATATGGTACGATGGGGTGAAAACTCTTATTTGCTACAAAATTACTTGAGAAGGAAGTGTCAAATTGTTGTTTTTGGAAAAAACATGTAGACTGTCAACTTTTCTGAATTAACAAAAATCATGAAGGAACTACCTTCATAAATACGCAACTTGCTTTAGTTAACTGTTAGTTACTGTTACTGTTTTTGAGATTTAAATAATGAACCGTCAAAATCTGACACCAGGTATATTATTTTCAATAATCTGGAGCGCATATAATTATTTAATGTTTGTATTTTTATATATTCTTCTAAGAGAATTAATTAAATTTATATTACACTGTGTAAAAATTGTTTAAGAATAAGTTAGACGATATTTAATATTTAGAATTAATTTGTTTCAAAAACAATGTGGGCAATATGATTATCTGATCAGTTAATTAATCCAGACTGTTCTCTTTCTCTATATATTATAAATAGAATGTTCCGTTATTATATTGTCAAACGCAGTAAATTTGCCTTTGAAGTTTGATATTGCATAACTGAGCGATTTCATGGTTAATAATTACTGGGATTTCATATTTATTACGTTCTTATTATTTACATAAAATATTCTGTTTTTTACAAAAGGAGATTAGTGTACTAAATGATAATAATTTGTTTATGTAAACCCCGAATAATGTTAAAAAACTTTTCACTTAACTATAACTAAAATAATTAATTGTTGTTGGGCAAGTTAAGAAGCAATTTTTTTTAAAAGAATAATTAAAACATTTATATCAATTATTTTTGTGTTTTATAAAATGTCATGTACACATGTGGGAAAAACAAAATTAATATCCTACGCATATTTTATGTAATTTCTCGTGCATAAAGAAGATATGACTACTTTCGACTTACAGTTTTCATCCTACTAAATGTATTGGCCACGTGTCGTTTTTCGTATAAAATAAATTAAATATTTATTTGAAAACAACTGAAAACCTCGAAGATGAACACGGCATATCGATCCGATACGTGTGTTTAGTCTCTATTAAGAAAAAATTCGTTTTAAAAGATTGTTTTTAGTGATTTTACATAATGTTACAAAACTAACTTTACTGGAAGTAATTTAAAATTATTCTAGTCTGAATCTCTAAACGTAAGCAAACCATTTTGTATGTTATAGACATCTAGCTGTCATCTACACACTTGATTATAGGACAATAATAAGTGCATACTTGCATTTACGTAAGTAAGAGAGAATTACAATGCACGCACGTGCTTAAGCGAGTTATAAGAAAAAATTCCTTTTTTCAGAAAAGCTACTTCTTTTAAAAGATAAAAAAAAACGCTAACGGACCATTGAAGAAACGCTGCCGTCAGTATTAAATTCAAAAGTTTGTGATTGTGATACAAGAATAAAGACAACTTAGTCATTGAACGATGTGTTTGTTTTTAGATATTGCTAATTGAGATTCACGCATTGAAAAGAAAATATTGTAAATAAGGTTTTCATAAAAATGACAAGAAATACCGATAAACTCTGGTTTCAAATAAAAATTAGCTTGTTCTATACAGTGTGGATGGGTTTGTTGTACCGCTGAACAAATACATAAGATTATTTTACTGTCAGGTAAAAAGGGATTCACTCCATTGTAGTTGCAGTCAAGTCTATGCGTAAACAACTTATCATAAATTACCTCTCTTTATCCTAATGAAATGACTACAGTAGCCCAAGTATTTACTGAACTGCTATAGGTAAATTAAAAAATTTCACTCTGTATATGTATTGTAATGAAATAACTAATAGATTTCATTCATTTAGGAATCTATCAAATTGACATTTCTGTCAACGTTGGTGAAACTGGTAGGATTTGGAAATTTAAAAAATACAAACAACTAAATTTTCTTAACATTCTGCAGAAATTGCTAATACTTAGATAACCAACTCCATTGGGACCTTTAGTTTTATAAGCGGATGACAAATCTAGCATGTGCTACAATTACTAGCTCTAAATTCGTTATCTGTTATTTATGTCCAATTAGAAAGCTTTAGGAGTTTTTTACGAAGTAATCGATTAAAGCTGTTTGACTGTGATTCTTAGTTAAATTGTCAATAGTTTTAATGTGCATTTTCTTAAAATAACAAGTAGTTTAACTCTTTTCAAAACAAAACATAGAACAATTAGAGGTTAAAAAGCTTTTTCGAACCATCCCTAACGAGTAAAGTTAGAATGGCTGTTATTTGAAACATTTCCAAACAACCAAAACAGAGAGAGGGTTAAAAAAACGTTTTATTGTTGCTACTGATTGTAAGTCTGCAAAGTTACAATTGGAGTTCATTTAACCTTTTCGAATAAAATCCTATTTTACGGGGAAATAGAGTAACACTCCTAGTACGAAGTCGAAACAAATTTATTCTAACAGTATTATTCTACTATAAATGCTAGACTGATTAATGGACTACGTATAGAAGTTGCCCAGTGTGTGGGCATGTGTCTAACATTATAATAAAAATATGAAAAAGAATTATTAATCATCGATTTGGGTTTGATGCGTTTATGAAACATATTTCGAACAATAGCTACCACGTCTATGTCAAATTGAATCGAGTTTTTGTCACACATTTTTGTGGACGTACCTATAGAAGTCAAGAGAAAATCATATTTTTTGTTCTTACTATTCATGCTTTTCAGACGCATAGTCAGCATTTTATTGTGTGTTTAACTTTTTATCTCTTTGTCACGCTATAGTCTGGTTAAACATACTACATACTTTCGCGTAGCTGAAAATTGAAGTAAATTGTGCACTGTTTGTGATATTTTTGTAAAAATTGAGTTGTATTATGATATATAAAGTGTTAGCTCCTACTTGTATCAAAAATAACCGTAAATATAAATAAAAACACAGGCAGCAATAATAGAAATCTTTAAACTACAAGTAACGGTATCGAATACATCTATCTATGGATTACTAGGTGCAAATATAACGACGTAAAACTCACCCCTCTCTATTTTGTAAATCGTAACGGTATCGTTAATCTGTGATTATCGTTAAAATAACGATTATTTTTAAAAATAGTAAAGTCTAGTATATCCATCCCTACATTATTTTAACAACAATTTACAAAATAAGTGAGTAAGACAGTACAAAAATTACATTTATCCTAAGTATGTTTGAAATAATGAGTTGGATAAATTAAACAGTAAAATCTACTCATAATACAATTACGGCGAATAAAAGTTTCGTTATGTAAAAAGCAAATAAACTAATGTTAAACTGTAAATAGGGTATGCAAAAAATCAACTAACAGAGTAGCAGTTTGTAAATAGAATATTAGGACAATCTAGACAGCTAAATTAGGTGAAGAGCAATTGGCATTAGACAGTTACAACAAATTTTTCTTTTTTTAATAAATACATAGCAACTAGTAAAATCCGGTTTTTCACCGAAATCTTATAATAAAATGCTTTAAGCGTATGGTTTTCCAAAAAGTACTTTCACTTGCACTCACTGTTTATGTACACAAGCTCAAAGAGTCTTCTTTCCATGCGTCTTGTCAGCTCGTTTGTATCTAGAAGATGAATCACAGCGCGTGTCTCTCAAATACCTCTCCAACACCCTGCAATTATACCTATCCTTCGCTGAAATAGTTTTTGTGTCAACGGAACATCTTCTTTGACCTACAAAAGGAACTTGCTCTATCTACTTCTGAATAAACGACAGGTAGAAACTTTGTCTTTTCTAGGAACGAATTATTATTTTTGCGACTTGGATACAATAAAACAAATATATTAGAAAGTCTCTTATTATTCTAGCATACGAAATAAATACCAAGCTAATTCCAGGAATGAAATTTAAATTTTTCCTGTTGTAATTCTCTCTCATTTATCTCAGGTGTATCAATGGTTTACTTGTTGATTTGTTAACCAAATGATTTACTTTTACAATAAACGATAACAGAAAATAAACAGCAACGCTGATAAAAGTAAACTTTGAATTCTAACATAAAATAAAGTTAAACAATGCGCAATAATAGTCAAAATCATTGCGCAAATAGAATGCTACATTTTAAATAAATGTTGAGCAATTTTAAAATTTTCGAAATTTTATTTAATTTTGATAATGGGCCAGAAACTACAGCAATATATCCGTTTTGTTAGGTGCGTTTCACCTTTGTCAAACAATGCTTGAATGTCCTGTCTATGATTTGGAAGGTCTGCTGCTATTCTAGTGTCTGTTTTTTGTATTAGTTTTTCCAAGTTGCTCAACCGCAGTCTATTTCTAGTCTAGTTACTCTATCTGAAAGTGTTTCTATAATAACTACACTTTTTGTTGTTGATTGTTCATACTTAAAGTTGTTTTAGCTTTTTGAGCATGCAAAACTTCCTTATTAAAAGCTGTTGGCACAGCTGGTCTTGCTTGTTTTTTTACCGATAATTGCTAGTTGTCTTGTTTCATTCGCTGTTTCACATCTTCTATAGTTTGCAAAATGCTCTAGATGGCAGTTTGTGCCGTTTATCGGGTTTTTACAATCTTCGATTGTAACGTTCACTTTTTGTTTTCGTTACCTGGATTGTATTTAATCGGTGTCGTGGGTTTGATCTTGTATTTTTTTGTAGTTTTCTCTTGTTGAAGAGGCTTTTGGTACTTGTTATGAGCTCACACAAATTGGATAGTGTTATATCATCATAGTAGGGTTTAAGTATATTTTGCAATCAAAACTGTTTTCGCAGTTTAGAGCGAGACGTCTTCAGATTTTGTTAGAAGCTCATAGAAATTATGAAGTTCTCTGTGTAAACTAAAGTTAAAATTTAATTCCATACTCGTAATAAATTGTACAACTAGAGTATCTATTTGATATGAACAAATCATGTAGTAAACGGTCCAGGAAGCCTGAAAATACATCTGCTTAGAGGATCTAGATACTTACATCTGTCATTACAGTCTATTTAAACATATACAATTTTTATCGATCATACTCACATTAATTCTTAAATGTTATCATTGGAATTATCTATTTTGCTAGCTTGTTTAAATTTTCTTTTTGTTTTCTCTTTATTGCTTTTATTGTAATAGTTAATTAAAAATGGAACTTGGAAGATTAATTTGGAAGTGTGATTTTGATTCTTATAGTTGAGTTCGCTTCTGTCGTGCAGATCTGTATATCAGCGAGGAAGTCGTGGTAGGCATTTTTACTTCTCAATTCGCGATTCTTATTGTAATTTGGTTTATGATATATGACATTGTACCTTATTTATGTATTTTTAACTATTGTGTTTGTTTTTAAGAAAAACATTGGTGCCCTATTACATGATTGAGATTTTCTAATATATGTATGAACTATTTTTGATGTGTTTTATTGTATGTATAACTTCCTTATCTTTGCTCAAGACCACCAACTGAGTTTAGCTGGCCTAAGATCAAGAGCATTTTAGTTACACTAGTGTTCATTATCTTGTAACTCAAGGTTACGTCACACAGTGTATACAACAAACTTAAGGTTTGATATGCAAGATGATTTTGGATTAAGCTATGTATTACGTAAGTGGTTAAGAGGTATGCGTCATAAAATCTCAATGTCAAAGTAAATTGATGATGAAGAGGCGTGTTGTTGCAAATTTGCATTTCTGTTTGAATCTTAAATAAACAAAGGTGAATAGAGAGACATCAACAATGATTACATTGCAAATCGTGTGACCAGAAAATTTACTGTTGCTTAGGCAACACATTTTGCACTATTGGTAGCTCTGTTGTAATAAAAAAAATGCAGTTTTCCAGTGGCGTAGTATTGGATATGTGATGAAGCTGCTTAAAAACTTGAATGTTTCAAATTTATTATTACACTTTGAATGCGTTAAATCTAACTTACCTTGATTAACTCATAAAAAGTAGATTTACTGTTGAAAAAGACTGATCTTTAAATAGAACAAAACAAACTGTAAAAAACGCAAAACAAAAGGCAACAAGAAATCACGGAACGCACGCACGCCGATGTAATTTTAAGTTAGAAGTGTACTTGGGTGGGCCAACGTCGAAAAATAAAATTTCGCGCCACTTTTAAATTAGTGGTCACGTTGCTTGCAATCATTGTTGATGTCTCTGTATAAGGGCATTAGTGCAACTGAGAAATATACACTGCATACTTTACATGACTGTAGAACTTATGATATTGTCTGGAGCTACTAACGTACAGAATTAATAGAACTACGACATGTTAGACTAAAAATGGGAATGGTAAGGTAACTTGCCAGAGTGGTCTTGTTAAATCATCGTACATCTTGCATGATACTAGTGGATTACAATGAATGAGAATGGCTATGTAGGTAGAAAATCAAAACTGAAAATATTCTTAGTAGTTTCGAGATTAGAAATATCATTCATCTATCGAAAAAAGGCTAACTGACTGACAACATTAGTACTGCAAATTATAAAAATTGTAGTGCAGGAAAACAATTAATTTGAAAACTAAAAGAAAAACGAAAAATCTAAAATGTCTCGTATTGCTATCAAGCAGGTCATTTCTATATTTAGAGCCTCACAATAATAATCGTATGTCAATTTTTTAAAAACATCTTGTATAACTACAGATGTCTTGACTTATTCTAACCACTTGAAAAGCTTTACGAGAAGGATTATATTATTTTATGTATTAAATATGGATTATACGTTACTTTTGTTTAGCAGCAGTGTTCATAATGGTATCTGAAATGAACTATATTTTGCAGAAACTCCCGCCTTTTATTATTTGTGTAGTGGAATGAAATAAAACGTTTCATACAATGTATGTGCATATTTCCAATTATACCTCCAAGTGTTCATTTTATTCTGGAATGTTGTTTATTTTGTTTTTGCAAATTAGCGATATAAAAAAGCGTTAGAATACGTTATCCAAAAAAAGATTAGGGATAAAGGGACCAATTTCAACTTCGGAAATTGATTTCATAATAAATGGGTCGAATGCGAAGGAATGAATGAATGAATAGCCTACAATAATCATTTTTCATTCCATTACAGAAGATTTACAGACGATTGTCAAAGCTGAATTCGAACGCCATTATTAGTGTGACGGATATTCCATTATCCTAACAATTTCCCTATAAAAGAAAGCACCTAAATGTAGTTATGTAAAAATTAAGTATAAAAATGAAAATTATTACAAAGTTATCGAAAACAAGAAATTACACAGAAATTATTATTCATTGCTTTAGATAAATTGTATTCCTCTAAAGTTCTTTTATTTTGTTTATAAGCTAAAAAAAGCTTTGTTGATTTTTTGCTAAAGTCTGTTTAATTAGTTGATGAATCAGGTAATACTAAGCTTAGGTAGGTCTGCAGAGTTAATCAACCGCTATGGCACACAGGTTGTTCTTATACGGGACGAAAGACTGGGAACTATGAAATAGGAGCAGAATATAAAATTATCATAGATCTAGATAGTTATGTCACTCGGAATATGATTAGAAGGCAACTAGGATCTGATAATCAGGCGACGCCTTTGTGATCCAAAGCCTCAGTTACAAAACAACACTTGTATAGACTATTAAACTTACCTCAAGCCGTAGAGACTGCGTAGAAGTTCTGCTTATTCACCATAGAAGTAAAAAAAAACCAAGTCACTTTCAGCGAAAAAAGTGAAAATTTAATTAATGGGAGCGAAACCTTTCTGTTTAAACACCTTTTAAGGAGTTGCTTTGCAGAAAACCTTCGCAAGCACTGGAATGATACTTTTGGTCTAAGACAGTTTTGACTGTTAGTATGAAAACCTTCTAACCAAAATTGTTATTGAATTTTAGCAGGAGGTAAAGTAACGCAGTTTGTTTTAAGGAGATGTGAACAGATATGCAGATCTTGACGAAAAGAAATTTTGGCAAATCTGCTGAGAAAGTATTTAGTAAAATTTACTTTTATTTAAATTTGATATAAGTCTATTATGGTAATTCATTTTTTTTTGATACTGTTCTGAGATGCTTTTTGATTTTATATCTGAAATTCTAACTATTCTTGTGTGATTACATTTATTGCTTTGAATGCAAAGAAATAAATTATTACATTCCTACAAATACAGAATTCTAATTAATTAAAATTCTCTAGATAAAATTAATTAAATCATTGCTAGATTGCTTTTGATTTTGAATCTTAATATCAGTACAAGGTCTAAATTTCCAAATGAATACGCTCATCTCCACTACCCGAGTACTAGCTATTGTAATACGTTGACTTCGGTTACACTCTTGTTCAGCGCTTACTGCTTAAGGACTATAAAGCAGCGTAACAACTTGTCGAGTAGTTCATTGATTTGATCGTGGTGATGAAATGTCTACTCACGGAAAGGCCCTTATTGCTGATGTTTTCCTCAAATAACGTTGATTGTAGGGTTTCCAGTTTAAGCATTGCACTTAATTACAACAATTAATACTCTACTCATTAAAATCGCATTTAACTGCACTCTTTCTTATTGAAATCTGTTGGTAGTTTCCTCATCAGCATCAAAAATAAAAAAATAGTAAGTGACTGATTGACTGTTCTTTGTGGCAGGTTCAATCTACTACTACTAATCACCAACATAAAATTGTACATTCTGTAATTATTAACTGTTTTTGAAATCCATGCCATTTGTCATTATAACTGAGTCTCCAACGTTTCAGATATTTGAGAACGTCTTGGTGCTATAAATTAGAATGTGCAATTTGAATAGACTTTGAGAGAACTACTAGTTGGCTTTCTACCTTGAGTTCTTTAAATGCTTCGATTCTTCTTGCGTCTCATTTTCGTTCGACATTCTTCTTAAGAAGGCCATTTATAAAAGTGTAAGGTTAGGGTTTTCAAAAACCTACAAACTTTCTTTAGACTTCTTGGTGGTCCCTTTTGTAGTGACGATATAATCTAAATATCTGATATGCTGTTTAAAGAATCTGCATTTTTCTAGGTTCAACTTCAGACCAGCTTTGTTGAGTTTTTTTTATCTAAAAATGTCGTCTACATAATGCAGAAGTTCTCATATTTTCCTGGTGTTCTCTAGTATGTCTTGACAAGTACTAAGGTGGCCGTTGGTAAGCCAAAGTGTACCAAATTAAATTTAGATCCAATCTTGCGAAGATCTGCAATTTTGCTGTCTGTCAATTGCCAATTTGGATTGGCATTTCAAACTGGGTCTTGTTTTTCTGTAAATTACTTGAACATCGAAGCATAATCTGACACTTTTTTCTTGACAACCACAATAGGATTTATATAGAAAATTGATGCCCTTTTCAAGATATCATTTTTTAATTATACTCTGTATTTTTTGTTTACTTCTTCTTTGTATTTGAATGGTACAGGATAAGTTCTGCAATTGTAGGCTTTTTGGTCTGTCATTTAAAACATGTGCTTGTATTGGCTAGCTACGGTTCATTCGTTATTGATTAATTCTAAATTCTTCTAAAGTCGTCTAATTATTTCTTTTTTGCAGACTTCTTCAGAATTTATTTTAGCTTTAAAATTAATTGCATGGTATTGTTCTCCATGACTTCTTTGCGGTCATGGTTCATTGTTCCTTCGGTACAATGGTTTTCCCAATTTATTATTGCGTTCTATTTTTCGACCAAATCCATGTTCAAAATTGCTTTTACTTTCCAATATTGAACCAATAATTCTGGTTCTGTTTCTCTATCTCTCCTTCTCCGTTGGGTTCACACCTGTAGTTTCTAGTTCTTTTGGGGCTCTTGGGATATAAAAGGTATTTTGGTATATTCCTTTGTATTATCTGCCCATTTCTAGTGAAATCTGTGCTTCTTTCTTCTCTTCTCCTGCTGCTTCTTGTTGAGTATTATTTTGGTTATCCTTTTATTGCTTGTTTTGTGTTTTTTGAGATTATTTTGTTGCTTTCTTACATTGTAAGGTAGTAGTTGCTGTTGTAACTTCTATTGTTGTTATTGTTATTATTTCTGTCTTTCTTATGGTTATCTTTGTTATTGTTGTTTCTGTTCTGCCATTCTTATAGTTCTTATCTTTGTCTGTATTTATTTATTGCATATTTCTTTCTGGTATGCCCGTGGGTTTCTTCATATCTACCATGCCAGAAATCTGTGAAGACTTTTTGTTGCTCAACTCTGCCTCAAAAGTACTCTCTCAAAATCTTCAAAATTGTGAATGGATGGAAAACTACTTTTGTGCATGCGCTCTAGAGCAGTTCTGAACTAGGTCATTTCATAGTTGTCTATGTTATTGAAATGACTTTTAAGGTTCCGAATGAATAGTTCAGAATATTCACATTTGCTACCATTAAATTTTATAGTCACCTCAAGTTGCTCCAGTCGAAATTTGTTTTTAGTTTATTCTACAAACTAATGGTAGCGGAATCGCAATATCAATATAGAAACAAAACGCCCATATGTTTCACCTCAAGGTTATTAAAAGATTGCAAGGAAAGATAAAGCGTCTCCAAGAGAGAAATGTGCTTTAAATAAATTAAGATTTAATTGATTAGGCAAACAATTTGTGATTCAAATAGAATCTTACAATTCTTTCCAAAACAAGATTCATCAATAACCGAATCTGTAGATGGTTTCGGCTAATTCCAAACCCATTACAGTTCAGGAAAAAATAACCTGGTGGCAGATATGTTAAGTCGGCTTAATTTGAATAAATCAAAACAATATAAAAATAACGAGTACACGATCGATCTATCTAGGCTGTCTTAGGCAACAATAAGCAAGCGAAGAGTTAAACCATTTCAAGCAGAATTAGGGAATACAACAGGTTATAAAGATTTCTATTATATAAAAGGTTATCTTAGCAAGAAAAATGGAAACCAAGATCTGTATATCATTTGGAAGAAATAGTTTTAGAGTTTTGTTAGTAGTATGGACATGTTGGCGCAAGATAAGTTTGGCTAATTTTCAGAGAATCATGTTTTTTGCAATAAAAGATTCTATAGTAAGAGTCCCTTAGGAAAACGTTAAACATCCATCCCTGCAAAAAAAAACCTTCGCAGATGATGCAGCTTTGAAATCTTTATAATAATCAGAGACCTTTGAGTCTACATAAATTGTATAATGAGAGATACTTTGCTATTAAATTTATCTACTACACCTGATTGTCCATAGGCGTTTTCATTTATTACTTTCACTCCTAACTCATGCCCAAAGCTTCCGACTAGAGCTTGTTGTTACGTACTTCAATGTTTTTTTATATCTGTGTATTTTATATAGACATCCAGAAATTTATTAAATACAAATAAGGGAACAAGTTCCTAATTTCATTTATAAAAGTGCTCTTTTACTTCTTCTATAATTAAAACTAAAAACAATCTAAAAACATTTAGTGTATAAAAATCAATATATTGGTTTCATCTTATACAATATGAACAAACAACTACTCTTTCACTATATTCTCTACCCATACAGTTTCTTTCAAAAAACCGCTTTTGTTGTAAAACATCATTTTGCGGCGTCTTACAAAATCAATATCTCCTCTATCATATAATACAGATGGTTGCTGAATAAAACCAAAATTCTTGTATTAAAAAAAAATAATAAAAACAACCAGTACGAGAGTTTAATAGGGGCATAAAAAAGTGAATTATAACGATGAGATCAAATCCTGGTGTCACTATACTGACTATTTAATTGACCGACGCGTGTATGTAGAGAGAACTGAATACACTGTGAGGCGACAGATTTCCATTAATTGTTTCTGGTTATCTGCTAACCAGTTTAATTACTTTACAATTAAGAGACGTTTAATTAAATTTAAAGGGTGTGGTTGTTAGCTTGTCCGTGAAAAGCCTCTGTTGTGTACAGAATTTATACAAACTTCAAATACAGTTTTGCCATGCTTGATCAAGAAAAGTTGTGTGCGATTCTCTTTTGAATACTATTGTTTTCATTAGTAGCTCAAGCTTTATCCAATCATCAGTTTAAATATTAATTATAAAACAAGTTAGCAGAGAATTGCTAACACTAATTAATAATTTAAAACATTAGAGTTGCAAACAAAAATAATTCTTTGATCAGTCCTAGGCATCTCAATAATCATATTACAGTAAGTAACCCCACTCTTCAATTAATTCAATTATGAAAGATGGCTTACGTTTTATATATTAATGTATCGGCAATCTACAGTTGAATTTAAAATTATAATTTTCACAGAATATTTAAGAAAAAAAATAAAAATGAGGCAACTACAAGAAAGCCTTGAATTATCAATTAAGATTAACATCATTTAAAAATCAAGCTGCACACGTGCGCGTCTTTGATAAATCCGGACTAACCCACACACCATAAGTATAAGATCTTTACAAGTCTGGGGATGATGTATTCGTGGTAAAGTAGTCTAAGAGCACTGTTTGTGATAGTTACCTGTTGTAAGCTGAGTTTGCTGAAATTGTTTTGAATCAACGAACAAACTTTTTCATACATTGTCCAGTGGCGTGCAACCTGTATACAGAGTTAAACAAATTTATTCTTAGGTTCTTCGTTCAAAAGCGTGGGCAGAAATTGAAAAATCGTATTTTAATAGTAATAACTGATTTTATTCTTTGATATACAGAGTGTTGCGTATATACGTTACACAATGTCATTGAAATTATAATTAATTTTCATAAACTCGGAATTATTTAAAAAAATAGTGATTGCAACTAATGATAACCATTTTTAAATTTTTGTCTTACTTCTAGTTATGAGGGAATTCGGTTTAAATGGAACGCCCTGTATATGGATAACGATATGCAGATGCAAAAAGTTGAAACAACAATTTTTTCCAATAATGCTTCTAAATTTTGCCTAACTATGCCTTTTTGAGTTCTTGCAATCTCTTCTTTCAATTGCTTAGTCGTCGAGAAATATGCAGCAATCTCTTGACGCTTTGTAGATAGAGGCACAAAGATTCGGTCTAAATTTCTCTATGCACAAGAAAAAAGAAAATTGCCCATTTGACCTCCAATGGCGTACAAACACGTTAAAAGTTCGGCGAGCTTTCGGTCCTACTGGACAAATGGAAAAGGATAATTAAAAACCGAATGCAACTTAGGCATCGACACAATATAAGTCTGTACCGACCTAAAAGGGACCTTTTTTCTATTTGGGAGACCAGGCCAAAATATATTTTCGGCTCTAAATTTGAGATTTTACAATTGCAAAAGTTTTTCGTTTTTATAGATCTTTTTTATCAAAACGTATGTAAAATCTCAAGTCTATGCAAACGTTTTAATTTGGTTTATTTGTCTTGATTCAGCTACAGTCTCGTTTGCTATAATCTGGCTTTTTGTTTTTTTAATCCACAAAAAGGGCTTTAGTTCTAGTCTTTATATGGTAGTGGAGCAAACACCAAAGCGAATAATCTCTATTAACATCTAGAATATCTATGTTGTCACTTGAATAAATTTTGAAGTTTTGGTGCATGTTATAACTTAGTACAATCCATTTTACGTAAGGATGTGTGCGAAGGTTTTCTATGTTTTTAATTCCTATGAATTCTTCTTGTTTAGACTTAGAAACTCTACTACTGCTGATCAATGTTTCATTTCTTGTTATTCTACGTGAAAGTCGTTTAGACCTTTTGGAGCCTCTTTGGTCAAAAATGTAGTGGGACTTGGTGGGAGGACGAACGTATGATCGGGATCGTTCTGATATCGTCGATTTCTGGGGCAATGCCACCCATATTTCTCTGTGGGTGTCCGCGGACGTGGTATCGGCATAACGGTGGGCGTTTTGTACGTGTTGCTTTAGATTTTGTCGGTGGTCGTGACGTGACGACTACGGTGTTGATCGTTGGCACGGCTGGCAAAGGAGATCGTGGAATTGGCAGTCGTGCGTCGTAGGTGTAACACTCGTGACAGGAGCAATACATATGATTAACAATGTATTATATATTACGGTCGATTTTGGCAATAGACAAAGACTACAAATAAAGTAAAGTAGCTACCGTGGAGAGGATCACTATAGAAATACCAAACGATGTTTCGATATCTTCCGACTATCAACCTTATCTACCCCAGACGCACGACTACGAAATCGAACGCAGCTTTAGTTAGGTTAAAACAATAGTGGGGGTTTTTAATGATAGTACTTTTACTACAAAAAATCTAGAAAACGTCAATGACCAGAAAATGATATTGAGTTGTCTGCTTGTGTCAAAAGTAACATTAATAAAGAAAATTAAGTTGACTGTAGACGCAAGGATACGGTAGGGTGTGTCTTTATTATGAAGCAATATCACATACCGAAACACAATAATCTTGAAGCGCTTCTGAACAGGAGCTGGAGTGAGAATCTTCCCGCGGACGGGTCTCCGCATCCTTCTCGAATATTTGGGGTATACTGTTTCCAGATACGCGATTGTTTTCGCAAGATAACAAAAAAACAAAAAAGACTAGGAAGAAGGCGTACAAAAAAGAAACACAACCGTCAGCGCCTCTTTTTCTGCAAAGCAGAAAAATGATAAAAGTTTTAAAAAGATCAACAATACATCCAAATAAAAATTTTTTGTAGAAAGTGGAATTGAAACGAATTTATCTTGCTAAAGCTGGATGCAGACAGAGATTGAATAAATTAATGACCTTAGTGAAAATCGAACCATAACAAGCTTAAGTTTATGTTGAACGGTGAGTATTCACATCAAAGTCTGAAAAAAATGTGGAACAAATATTGTACGCAATCTTCACATGTTTTACAACGCCTGAACCAAGCGATACACTATTCAAGGTGTTGTATCAAAAGGAATCCTAATGCTGTTATTGTTATTGTGTTCATAAATTATTTAAAAGTCACTTGATCTATTAAAGAAATGTTTTTAAATAAAAGTATATGTCTCGTCTTCCGTGATATACATTGGACAGAGTTGTACTAGATTCAATTATTTATAGTTTAGATCATTAAATAAATATAAATCATCCCTGATTAAAATTAAAATCTTATTTGCAGTAAATTAGTCTAACTTCATATCTTCGTCAATAAATTTGCTAAATCTTGGTCAATCACGTTGAAGTGGCACGAGTTTACTAACTGGTATATTGTAAGTTTAACTCATTTTCAGTAAAAATTTATTCTTTATTAAAATTTAAAATACGATTTTATAGAAGCAAGAAACTAAAAACTTGAAAATAATGTGCTATGTCGCTTTTGTGTTAATAACAAAGGTATTTTCTCATCAACACTACTTTCATAAACTTTATAATAATGCAAAATTCCTTCTAAGAGTTTATATACCTAAATAATAAACATCAAATTTTGCAGCGACCTCTTTAATTTATTATTATAATGAAGAACAAAATAGGGCACTCATACTCTGTATTCCCACTGCAACACGTATATATTTCACTTTAATTAAGAATAATTTTAATTTGCATTTGTATGGCCTTCATTAACGTCGCACTTATATTAGAGCAGGGAAATGTTTAAAGAACTACTTTAATCTTCAATAAAATTCAAATGATATATTGAAATTGAAAATAAAAAAGAATTTACTTTAAACTTCTTGTAGATGTTTACGTGGTCATATTTTGTCTTTATTATCCTTTATTATTCATGAGACTTCAACGCGTTGACCCTGATCAAACTTTATTTTGATACACTTGACGTTCTATTCATGTATACCGTACGTGCGCTTATAGATCATTGTGATCAATAGACAGCTCCCATATATTATGAATAACAGTCCACAGGGGATTTGTAGCCACTTTTCACATGTTTTGAATGTATCAGAAGTTGAGTATCGTGTGACTTTAAACAGAATCGTTAAATTAGTGTCCAAAGAAACGCAGAATAATTGCTTTTGTACATTTTAGTCCCGTGCTCGCTCTTATACGTAGAAGATAATAGAAATCCCATTAGAAACGACGAAACTCTCCAAACTCCTCTTTTCTCTAAGACTTACCCTTTAATTACAAGCTTTGCGTCTTTTGAAAGGTGTAAAAATCGATAACGCTCCCGTTTGTATTTTATTTAGAATGTAAACAATGATATAGAAATATTTAAATTAATGAATATTACACACTATAAATTTTAAATTGAATTAAAGCTAGATTTGATTCTAATAGTTTTAATCTTGTTAAGCCAGGAAAATACGTGAGACTACAACTAATGAAATGGAAATCTCAGGAATAAACGCAACAATAATGACGTTAGAGTACAAACGAAAACTTACAAAGTATGAATTATGGAATCCCTGTAGATTCTAAAACTTGAATAAAATGGAAAATATCAGAAAACCAGGCTTTTATAAAATGTATAAAGAAAAGTTTTGTATTCGTCAGTTTTCAGTTTTGATTTTTTGCAAAATGTGTGCATTAATAGTTCAGTAATTACAGTCTAACAGTTTCGTCGTCTTTATGGCTTTTCCAGGGTGTAAGTATACACAATGCTTACATCAGTAAGGATTCAATTGTTCAACCATTTAATGCATAGTAAACACAAATATTTAATATGTATAAAGTTACTAAATTTATGCAGATCTACCATAATAGGAATTATTAAATAGGAATAATTAACGATATCCATGTAATTGCAAACAAAACTGAAAATATTGTTTAATTGTATATATCATATCTTACTGTAATTATTCAAAACAAGTTTTTCCAGTTATTTCAATTGTGGTTCAAAAAAAGTTTACATGTTTTTAAAGTACGGCAGTGGTTTCAACATTTTTTAGCAGGTGTGGTTCTTAATTAATTTAAAGGTTTTTTGCATTAAAATACGTTTTAACCTAAAACTCAATTTAAAGAGAAATGCTTTTGATCAGCGATAAAAATTGAATTGTTTATAATTGGTTTTTTTGTGCTCAAATCCCCAAGATAGTAACTAGCTATGAGTTCGTAATACTATTAGTAACGGTTAGTAACTTTTTATTGTAAGGAGGTGATATAAAAACAAATGATATTTAATAATAATAAAAGAGACTTTTAGCCACTGAATTTAAGTAGTCAATAAACCCAAACATTATATTGAGAATCTGTTAGGAAAATTAAGTGATTAACGAACTTTCCTTAATAAGTTATTTATTTTTATAAATAACGATATATCGTTCTTTTATTTTAAAAGCTTTTCGTTTGTACATACATTATTTCTTTTTAGAAATTAAAGTTTAGCGTCTTCTTCAATATAAAAGCCTTTTCGTTTAATGCTCCTTGACATTGCCGTAATTTGTGCCTGGGGGACGTTAAACTTCTCTGATATTCGTTTATAAAATGTTTTCTAATTATTCAAGTAGAGATATATTTCGCCTCTAAAATTATATTTTTCTGGTTTTATATCTGCAATTCACAGAATCCCAGACGCCTATCTTTTGGTTTTATTACCCCTAAAACTATAAATGTCAACTTGACAGGCATAGACGAGATTTATTTTTCATTATCTTGTGTAAATAAGTATCAAACTAGAGTGCAGCACGATCTCCATTTTATTTATCTGTGTATTATTCGAATCTGTGGTTCGACCCTGGCTAACATTTTGCCTACTGACTGATATATGAAGATCTGCTGTGGGGTTTTCTATTCGAAACTAGGTCACCGATATTTTACTACAGCTGGCGCCCTCTCAAAATCGAAACCCCTAAGATTACCGCATTATTATTATCGTTTCTCGCTTGCTCTAAGCTCTCTTAGCTAACGACACGCCTTCGACTGTATAATGGCTAGCAATACAGGTGACATATCGATTTTATATATGTTTACACTACCGATGGGTCCCTTATCCCAGTTTTCCCGTAACAAATCGTCTAAAAAGTGTCAGTCGTCAATCGGATTTATTAAAATGGTAACTATTTATTTGCATTCATACTTATTTAATATAATCTCCAGTAGTAAATTGTAACGCCCTCCTTAGAAGAAAGCGTTTTGTAATCTATACCTTAGGTATATTACCAACCGATAGGTTGCAGTCAGTCACTTTCATATACTCATTTCTAAAAGTGCCGAGATCGAACTTCTTCAGCCTTAACTGTTTCTAAAATGTTTTTGTTGCAGAAAAAACTATTGAATTAAAGCGGGAAAATACAATTCGAAATGCCATGCGGACTTTAGTACCTAGAATCTAAGTCAGTGGATAGAAGAACACAATTTGAGTAGATTAGATGGATTTGCTGACGTTGTACATTTCTTGTGATTTGATATGTGTCTTCTTCGGAACGGGAATGACAGATCTACCCCGTACAAATATTACCACCTTTGGTTGGTATCATCCTAAGAAGTAACCTAAAGTGAAAGTAGAGTAATTTTATTTTGCCAAAACTTTTTCTTCTTAAACTGCAAACGTATGACATTTTATACTAGCGCGTCTTAATTTATAATTTAGAGTTGTGCATTTAACGCTCAACTAAAAAACAACTAAAAAAATCTGAGCTTGAAAAGATTGAAGAGCAGTAGAAACAGGAACATCGTTCAAGAAAGATCTAGGCAGAAGGCAAAACAGGGACTTTCAATCGGATGATTCTTAACTCGAATAGACCAAAAGGAAGAGACCCTTAACCACAAAAATTTGAAACTCAAAAAGACAAAAACACAAAAACTTGCAAAGAAAGAATTTTAACTTCAGAAGACCAAAGAGTTCAGTTCAAACCGACTCAAGACCTCTTTTAGCTCTTTTAGTGTCAAGCTATACCACTCATTTTGCTACAACTTTTTCCGTTTTTCTCTCCAAGTGATTGAGCATTAGTTTACATTCGCCCATTCAACTGAAACGTTAAGCTCAATAGAAGATTTGAAGATTTCGTGATGTGCCTTCCTTGTTTTAAGAAATGTTTATACTGGCTGAAAACTGAATGTTTGGAAGATAAATAAAATCCCTTCATCTCAGTAAATCGTTTGGCTATTTTTTGACTTGTTTATCTATCCCACTCACTTGTCAGTTACTTCTACATGGATTCTTCTTTGGAAATTGTTCTACTTTACTTTAGAATTGACATGGTCGTTTGGATTTCTATAGTGACATTGTGATCATCAGTTTAGTTTCTGTTGGATCTTTACTTGATTGTCGGTTTCTGAATATTCAGTCTTCTGCAGTTTAGATTTTTGCAGTTGAAGGTCTATGCTCTTTGGTTTTCTTCTTAGCTGAGGTCTTAGCTCGAATATTGACAGTTTAAAATGTCTAATCAATATGAAAGTTGCTTATCTACTGGCGGTAACGGCGGCATTTCTAGACTAGTTGCTATAATAGTGCTATAGCAGTTTATCAATTCAGTTTCAGTCTCTTCAAGCATGGTGAAAGTCCCAACTTATTGAAAATCTGGATTCCCTTTCACGTAGTTCTGTTTATGGTGGCCTTGTTATGAGATAGAGGCCAAATTCGTAAAATGGAATTTAACGTTAGCCGTTCTGAGGCAAAATTGAAGGTTACCTGATAAAAACCTAAAAAGTTTTTTTTATTTTTATCTATGATCTAATCTGGAGATGACTATCAACATATCATCTGTATATATTATAGCAAGTGAGACTTTTGGTTGCATATAAAGAAATAGAAGATCTTCAAAAATGAACCCGAAAAAATTGATCCTGTGGACAATCCCTTGACAGTTACATTGAACAGTTCCCTCCTCCCAAGCATTCCATGTTCGGTCAATTACTCTAAAAGTTTTCATAAAGTTACAACGTCAGTTAGTTAACTAGAAGTTATACAAGTTTCCAGATATATCAGCAAAAAGCGCTAAGACCGACATAGTGTCCGTAACGTTTATTTGATCGATGACTCGGTTTACTGCGTCCTCGGCTGATGGACTTTACGTAAAGACTTTACTTTTTGCTATGTTGGAAAGGTTTCAAACATAATAATCCTTTTTACATATTTTACAAGATATTAAGACCAATAAGACTCTTTGGTGGAATCCTTGTCATCAACCTTTTTCATTATTGAAACGTCCACTTGTTTCGAAATTGTCGGAATCTTTTCTCGAGCCTAGCATTCGTTAGAGGACATTTAGTGTTTGTCCTAATCTTGGTCTTAGGGACTGAATTACCTCTGAATGAATACTACCAAGTTCAGGCTTTTTTAAGTAGATACTTTTTCCAGATTTCTTCCTCCTTGAATGGTATTACTTTTACATTTATGCTGTAAGCGGTGTGTCTGCAAAGAGTTGTCTTGCCATCACAGTTTCCTTTTCCTTCTGAAAAGAAAAGTGGAAAATTTGATTTTTGGCGTACTGTTTTGTAAAGAACTGCCTAGATACCTGTCACTACGATATTTTGTTTGTTTTGGGACTCAAAGATTTTGTAACTCAACCAGAAGTTGATCCCGATCTTCTCCATAGCAGAACGTTGGTACGATTTTCTAGCGTGCTTCACCTTCCCATGAAGTCTGGCGAGTTCTTCCGCTCAAAGTTTCTTGTTCACCTTGTGCTTGCTTTTTGGATTTCATTCATAAAAGTTTTTGATCTCTTGTCAACGCGGTAGCACTGCACTGTCTTGCTTTCTCTTTTAGTTGCAATAAGGAGATGTTCTGATTTTTACTCCCTGATCCATATGAAGTATGTCATATTATCACCGCTACGCATTTGTCGCTGAGCAACTTTCCAATCAGCGATTTTGTCGTATTATCAATGTTCCTATCAATAATAGGGAGATGTTGGAATCGTTGATTACTTCCAATTGGAGTTCGTAGTTTAACTCCTCCAGCAACTAACCGAGTTCGTCTGTGTCAAGGCTCAGCTGATGGTGAAATACAAAAATCATATTTCCTTTAAAAAACCTGGTGGCTCCGTGTGCAGCTGTAGAAGAAGTCTCTTGGGTGGATCTTCCTAGGCAAAGTCCATATAGAAATTGTGTAAGAACGTTGGAAGTCACTCTAAAGTTTCTTAATCTGTTAACTAGGATTTTCTGAAATACTTTGTTAAATACACCGACACCGACACCGGTCTTTATATTCTTGTTAAATTTTCAATCAGGCGTTAGATCGTGGTTTACTTGAATGAGCGTTGTATAAGCGTTGCATGATTACGTATTCTTAGCAAGAAACACACGTGGCTCCACGTTTATGGAAAAATTTAAAACGTTTAGTATTTTTATTTTTAAACACTCATGTGCAAGAATTTCCAACACGTGTTGTGCTATTCTTAAACTATGAAAAAGCATTTACAGTAATCAGACTGACTGATATAACATTAAATATAAAATTCCAGGACAAGGAAATGCTTTTATACAGTCGACGAGTTGAATATTGCAGCATGGTTAGTTTTTCAAAGCGCTCCGATGAAATTTATTTTGAAGCCGCATCTTCATTGTATTGGAGTTTTAATGACGTTCACATTAAACTGTTAGGCTACGTTCTTTTGTTATACTTCAACGGCATTGTGCAGAAGTTCACGATTTCCAATTGTCTTGGACAAGAAGCATTTTTAAAATTTGTACAATAAAATATTAAGGTTATCATTACTAATTTAAGGAAACTTGGACTTTTTAAATAACGAACAAAATATTTATAAAACCAGCCAACTGCGAATTTACGTAAAATAATCAACTGAAGGCGGAAACCACCCTCCAGATGATCTTCTTTTGAACTGTTTGACCGTCAATAAATTAGAAATTCAAAGTTCGAAATTAAGTTAAAATTTGTTCACGTCATGTCTAAGAATTTCAGAGCTACATACACCACTGAGTTGCTGCTGTCTATTGCATTGTACTTAATTAAATCGAATTCAATTAAAAATCAAATACTTTTGGAAGTAAATCTAGACAACATTTGATAGAGAACAATATAGTAATGAAAAATGTAATAAATAAAATCTTATTGATATAATGATTTTCCAGAGGCATAATCAACTAATTTTATTATAATTTACACAATCACATCGTAAACTTTTTCGGCTAAATTATGATTGGTTGAACTTAAACATAGATCAACTTAAATCACGGAATTTTACCATTTACACTGTGAACCCGTCGTTTGACACATTCGAGTGCAGCACACCTTGACTCTATCCAACAAGTAAAAGTAAAATTAGTGATCAACTTACTCTCAAAATGGTAAAGTAGAGACTGAGTCAAATTAATGAGCGTCAATGACAGAAAGGTTAATTTAAAAGTGAAGGCCTTGTCATAAATCATATACGCAGACCTCGGAAAAATTTAAAATTCGCTTAAATCCTTACAATATTAGATGCTTTATAGAATCTAGAAATGATAACACAGCAGGCTAACTCGCAGTTTCTTCGAACTGGTTCATAGTTATCGACAGCAATTAGGGAACCTGGAACTGAATTAAGCAGAAAAGCAAACCCTTACGTGGAGCATGAACGGTGCAAATCAAACTACACAACGAACACTATAACTGTATAAGTCAGTTTGTAAGTAAAGTTATAATAAATAAAAATAAAAAAATAATACTTGGCAATATTCGATATGGACATTTTCTGCTTCTCAACAAGACAAAATACTAACTTAGAATTAAATAGACAATAAAAATAAAATCGTTGAGTTATTGTTTTGGTATTTAATCTGCAAATTGTTCTCGTACGCGTCTATCAATAAGTAAAAAACGACTATTTTTGACTTTAGTTATTCAAGTTGTAATAAAACTAGCGCCCGTCTCCGACACCCTGAGCTAGCAAGGAGGCAAGTTAATCTTGTGTTGATGATAAGTCCTAGCACTAGGGAAAGTTCTGTTTTTCCCTTAACAATCTTTTTCATGCGGTGAAGTTTATAAACTCGGATATGCATTTAAGTAATTATCTAGTTTATATTGCACATTATTCTCTATCTGAAAATTTTTGCGCCAACGTTCTATTAAAGTCGCAGTTTTTTCTTATTTCATTTGTCTGTACGACGAATCTTTGGAGTTAGCCTTGTGACGCTGTTACTTTCGAGACGGTAAGCTTTGTATGAGGCGGTAAACCCTTGTATAGGGTGCCAGATCTCGTTAGAAGGCTTACTTCTCCTTCTTATCCTTGGCCCGGTCAGACGAGGAATCACGGGTAGCTGCTATTGAGACATGGTTGCCCAGGGGCGATCGGCTGAAACAAACTTGCCAGGAGACTACACCAAAATAAAACACTGGAATGGTATAAAATTGATCTATTATACAGGGTGATCATTTAAAAACTTCCCACCTTGAATAACTCTTTAATTACTAAAATTATCAAAAATCGCTGAAACGCGTTGTTTTGTTTATGAGGGGGGCATTTAATAACCTACTCTAGTCAGTTGGGAAACTTTCACCCTCCCCCCAACCACACCCTCCCCAAAATTTTAAATGGCATTACCCTATGTGTGATATATCATTTTAAAGGGTATGAAATCCTCAATCTTTTACATTAAAGAAAATTAAAATCGACCCAGCGGTTCGTGAATTAGAGCTAAAAATGTATTTAATTCAATCAATACGTTTCTGTCTCTAGTTCACGAACGGCTGGCCTGATTTTAATTTTCTTTGATGTAAAAGATTGAAAATCTTATATCTTTTAAAATGATATATCACGCATGGAGTAATGCCATTTAAGATTCTGGTAAACTTTCACCCTTCCCTCAACCACTGGGGGGGGGGGGGAAGTTTCCCAACTGACTAGAGTAGGTTATTAA
This sequence comes from Ignelater luminosus, assembly GCA_011009095.1. Lineage (NCBI taxonomy): Eukaryota > Metazoa > Arthropoda > Insecta > Coleoptera > Elateridae > Ignelater > Ignelater luminosus. The sequence goes on from VTPC01005287.1 coordinate 37,950, forward strand.
ATGTCCCCCTCCAAAACAAAAGCGACAGGTTTTAGCGATTCTTGATAATTGTACTTATTAAACAGTTATTCAAGGTGGGAAGTTTTAAAATAATCACCCTGTATATAAATTTTAATATACGTAACTTCAGAAATCTTTAATGCTTTATCGGTAGAATCGGGTTGAAAGTTCTATGGAAATGGTATAGGTGCTTTGCAAAGTAGTGGGAGAATTAGCATGCAAGCAGGTCGGCCGTCCTTGCGGAATACAGTTCTGCTCAGCCAGTAAAGCACTTGTCAGCAACGACAGCTCCTTCTACGAGCATTGACGATGCTGGATAAATAATTTTGTGTAGCACGCCCCGAACAGGTCAAATCTATTAGTGGCAATGTCAGTCGGGTTAGAAAGAGGGGTTTGTGTACGAAGCATGCCAACGACAGCTCGCTCTACAAATAATGACGGTGCCCGATAAGCAGTTTTTGGTAGCAGGCCCGAAATCGGCCAACTCTATTGACAGCGGCTTTATTTGGGCTACGAAGAGGGATTCGAGTATGAAAGTTAAAATTAATAGCTCGGTTTACAAATAGTGACGATGCCGGATAAGTAGTTTTTTGTAGCAAGCTCGCAACTGGCGTCTAATAGCGGTGTCAGATAGGAAAAGGTTAGAATTGGAACATCTCTGAGTCTTTCGGGCTTACCAAGCCTGTCACTATACATTTCAAGAACACTTTTCTAACGCTGGGTTTATTCGCAGGAAAAGATGCTGCCAACTGACGTTTAGGGCGACAGATTCCCACACTTATACCGGTCAGTTTTCCCATACTAGGGAATTCGAAGAGCAGGGACGTTACAAGTAGGGCAAACTGGTAGGCGTGGGAGAATCCGAATTAAACTAAATTGAACTAAAATAAACTTGTAACTTCGTTACAACCTTGTAATGATTTTTGGTATATTTTACACAATCTTGTTTTTGGTAGATTGCCTTGCATTGTTGTAAATCATAAGCTGAATACACCATCAACTTTAGGAACTTTTGAGAGCAATCTACGAGACAGTTAGTCATCTAGGCACGTTTCAGCTCCATGTAGGATTTAAGCCTGTGGCCGTTACCAAAATTCTGTTTGAAGCCGATTATTTGCTACATGTATTAACCTCTTGAAAAAAATAAAAAAGAATTTAAATATTAAATCTGATCGCTGTAATAAAACAGTTTGTGAGTTTCTAACAAAAGCTTTTTAAAATTAGCTTTAAGATTTAAATATTATGTGCAATCTAAATCAAGAAGGCTTCTACTAATTCATAATGTCGTGGTCATGTTAAACCATGCTTATGTTGCAACAAGATTGCTTCCTTTTCTGTGTAATTAATTTATGGTAATCAATCAACGACAAATAAACTTTCTAGAGCACGAACACCGAGAATACCATCATCATCTACGCACAATGTGTCGCGCGTTGCTCTCGTTTCACCTTCAAATATTGCAGAAATTTTCAGCTTCCTTCCTTTTTAATATTTCCTACAAAGGCACTTGCATAACTATAGTAAAAATGTTTTACATTAAAAAATACACGCTTTGCTTAACAATCCGACCTCTACTAACTAAAAGGTTTTAAACTTTTTTAATTATAATTATGTTGTCAAAAATTTCTTTTCTACGTTTACTAAATTATGAACTCGCCAATTAAAATCTTTTATAACATAATTAAACATTTTCTTAAAATCTACTGTTTTAAGAAAAGAATTTATTATAAATACTTGTTTACAAAAAATTTCCATCACAACCCTTTTAAAAAGTTGTTACATAAGAAAGCTTCGCATAGATTTTAATAAACGACTCTTTCGTGCTTTTCCCGTGTTCATTTAGCTTCGTGACGTTTTAACAGTTCAAAGCTTTAGATTACCGCGAGTCTATTGTTTGTTAAAGAGATTTTTACTAAAACTTGTTAATCTTACGTTTTGAAAACATTAGGAAGGGAAAGTAAATATTTTTCGAGGCTGCATTTAGTTTCCTTAACAGTGTTTCTTATAATAGTATGTAGTTTCAGATTTTATTTTAACGAGCGTATTACAGAATCGATTGATTCAATGTCGCCATTTCCTGAGCGATACTAGTTGTTTTACGCTTAGTACCCTCAATGTTCAATAACCCAGTAATCTGAAATCACCCTAAACCCTTTTTGTGCATTGATTATATTAGCGTATCTACATGGAACACTCATTTAGGTACATATTTTCCTCATTTGTTTTTATTAAAAAATCAAGTTGATGTTTGAATTGCAAAAACAAAAGATTTATAAAAATGAAACTTAAACAAGTTAAACAAAGTAGAATTTTATTTTTGAAATGATTTATTCTCGTTTTGACTGTATCTGCATGACACAGCACAACGGTAGATTGTGTAACTATTTAGTATTTAAAATTATATTTCAATCACGTAGCAGGTTGTTTCTGTATCTTTTGCTTTATAATATTCTTATTAGTTAATTTATTGCTTGATGTCTAATTAAAATCTATAAAAATCAATAGTGAAATCTACTTTTAGCTGTAATAAACAAATCTGTTTCATTTGTAATTTATCAAATTTTTAAGCTTCAAAATGAATAAAAAGAGTCAGAATGTAGTAAGGATACTCAACAAATCTAAAAAGTAGATACTGTGCAAGTACAACTACAATCTCGAGATAAAACTAACAAAAAACTTTAGATGGCTCCAAAGAACAATCAAAATTTGAGTATCATTTAGGTAGTTAATAAAGAATAAAAATAAGAGAGGACCCAGATTAGGCCCCTGTGGCACTATCGTCAAAGCCGTGTAGTGAGGAGTCGTGAGCATTGTAAGATACAAATTGTTGACCCTCCAGCTAACTAAAACCGAAGAAAGAGTTTTGGGATTAAAACCAATTTGTTTATGTTTTCCAAGCAAGACAGAATCATCAGTCTTATCAAAAGCCTCGTTCTACTTCTTTGTTTATATTTTTCTCACATCTTAGCTTTCATTTTTATGTTTCTGAAATTTCTATAATATGAAGGTGCATAAGCGTCGAACATTTGATACAATACATCCTAAGATATATCAAGCGTTTGATCAACTACATCAGCGAGTCCAAAAATGTCCAACGCACGTTTATCAACAAATAGTAGTACAAAGTTGAAAACTTGGTTTTCTAAAATTGGAAGCTTTTGTTCATCCAAGGTTTCGCTGCAAAAACAGTAACAATGATTTTATTTTGCTTTATAACAAAGAAATATAGAATAGCAGCGTCTGCAGATTTGTAAACCCAGTAACCTCTAGACGATGTATTTTGAAAATAAATTCTAATAAAGAACAAAAAACAAAAGCCACTCTTGGTCAATAACTAGACATGCACGATGGGTTTGCAACTTGCAAATGTACTAAACGATGCTTCCTTCATATTTCTAAAATTAGACTTGCATGCAGACGAGACTTCTTTTGTCGTAAATGATATTCAATGACTCAAATATGAGCTTTGCCTTTTTCTGTCACGATATTTTCGAAATCCAGCTTCGATTACTTTTGCCTTATTGCGGTCTTTTGCAAAGACTTTCTTTCTTTGGATTTCTTAAACTATTAATCGCAAAAAGAGCTTCAGACTGTATTCCGAGAACGTCCATCTTGGTTGTCTAGTGAAAATGCAGCAGAACCTTGCTTGATTTCAAATTACTAAAGGTAGCAAGATAAATTGAGTGTCTGATGTCCTAGGTGGTATATCGGATGATTCATAAGTGTGTAAATTGTTGAATTGCTGTAAGCCTAAGAATTCTTGCATTTTACAATAGCTGATCTTCTGTTGGGGGTATCAATATTTTTATATTTAATTTGTTCTAATGTTTTAAAAAACATTTTCTAATCATGCGGTGTAGTGGAAGGATGTATGTACATCACTGACACTGAAAACAGGCAAAAATCATTGTACACTGTAAGCCACGTTTCCTTTAGCGCAATTCTGTCAAATTCATCTTTACCCACCGACAAAAATAATTATTTCATTTTTGAGTTTAGGCCACGAACAAAAGCAGAACGTCTGGCAACTGCTGGGCATTCTTAATAATAAATTAACAATGTTTTTTGAGTTCTAAAGAAAACTTTCTATACAAGTGATATAATACTATAAAATCCATGACAATACGTTGTTGTTGATATGTAAAATCAAGGAAAAGACTAAAATTGTAGTTTATAGTTTTTAAAACCAAGTCCAAGATAGCAATACTTGAAGACCATAACAAAATGAAGATTGCAATCAGAATTCATTTGCTTTTGGTGTTGGTTTTTTGACTTGACTTTCTTTGATTTTTCAAATTTGACAATTAAGTTGGCAATTCTAGGATAAAATAAAGCAGTTTTTGTAGCTAAGGCCAAAATCTTTTGTTTTCCAAAACAAGACTTCTGCAAGTTACAACCGCTATCTAAAACTCAGAGAGAACCATCAACCCTAAACGTTTTCGTCTGCCCGCGGCATTAGTCAGATTATCACCGTCAAGGCGCCAGACTTTAGCACAAACTCCACTTATTGATAAGTGTGGAAATCTCTAGATTTAAGATGAGCGCATAATCGCCGACCTCTAGAAAAAAA
>VTPC01005289.1:0-13907 GCA_011009095.1 Ignelater luminosus
GCATTTTTTGTCAAATTTTGAAATTTTGACTTCATATTTGGATTCTACATCAAAAATTAAAGACAACGTGGTGTCCTCGTTTTTTGATAACTTTTCGGGAACATGGTCAAAATGGCCGCCAAAAATTGGAAAATTTTCAAAAATTTCTTTTTACTTTAGAATCGTATTCTACATCAAAATATAAGACAAACTTATACTTTTAGTTTTTTGATATCACCTCGGAAACTTGGTCAAAATGGCTGCCGAAGTTTGAAAAAAAGTGACAAAACAGAGTTCGTTGTGGTTATGCTTTGCATTCCCAGATGTTTAGTATTTGGAATGGAATTATCCAGACAACAAACGACAGACAAGGTGTCTTCTCCGTGTCAAAATCAATTAATCTTAAAACGCGCAAAAGCTTAATTTAAATCGTCCATATCTTTTTATTCAACTTCAATCAGGATACGCCGTGCAAGAAACGAATTGCTTAACCTAAAAAGTTATTCTATGTTTATGTTTGCAGGACAGATATATGTGGTTTCAAATTTTTTCTTTTTCATCATAGCCTGTACAAAAAAGATACTTGATTCACTAGCAGTACCCTATTACTACTCCTGCCAGTAACTTAATAACCTGCTTGTTCAGTCTGCCTAGGTATTTGCCACCCACTTTCTTTGACGAACCTTCTAAGAAGAAGATTGTTTCTTTTAACCTGTGTTTTGCTAGTGTTCTTGGTACGACTGTCTAGACAACGTTTTAATCTGCATTGTTACTTTATGTGCACTTCCACACGCTGGTCCTGATCCTTTGGAAATTTTCTTTCAACTATCCTTTTAGAGGTGGTTTGTTTTCCGGTTTCCTGCTACGTTAGCATATCCAGGAGTTCATATTGATTACTGTTATCTCTCTTAAGTTTGTTTAACCTGCGACACTAATTCAGCACAACGTCTAGGCTTACTTGGTCAGACCTCAACGCCAATGCCCTAAGTGCGGTTTGACTGTAATTTTAAAAAATTTGCTACCATTGTAGCGCTTAGAATTCTGCTGTGCGTAAACCAAAACTAAATAGTGTTTTGCTCATCCCATATATTTGTGTTACTGTTTCTTGTAATGGCTTGAAACCGTATGAGCGAAAAACTAAATCATTAAACTCTACAGAACTTTGTCCGCGTTCCCGATCTTGTTTCAATAGAATACAAATAATAGTAAAGTTTATTGTCATGTCTGGCACTGTATTGAGGCCTACTATTTCAGTCGTTATTTAACATTAACCAGAGATTTATTTTTGCAGATACAACTAATATCCATGGTAGTAACGTTCTAATTAAACTTAGCCGACGATTGTAAAACTAGGTTAAGTCTATACTTAACAGAGGTTTCAACTAATAGTCTTCCTATAATGTTGTTTTCTTATTTCCTGGAAGGTTTAGGCCAGTTCCAGATATTAAATTATTTAACGATAAAATCAAAACAATGCTTTGAATAATCGACAGGTATGATGTAAGTTTCTAAATATTGGGTTTCAGACAGATTTAAAATAATAAACGATAGCAGATACTTTTAAGATTAAGCAAAATTGTGATGGGGGCAGAAACACAGCCACTTTGTGCGAAACTAGACTGACTTTTGACACACACCGCAAAACGTAGGTATCGACAAACCATTTATTCCCTGCATTTGATCGATAAGTACCCATCAGCTCAGCCTAATTGAATATAAAAAAAATGTAAAGCAGGGGTTCTTACACTTTTGTTATATACGTCTCCCTTTGTAACTTCGACAAATTCTGAGCCCCCCTTTATTAACTATTGGTTGAACAATACTACCAACACATTTACTTGAGATTATTTTGTAGTTATTTTTGTTACAAAGCCTGCTAAGTAAGTAAATGGTGGAAAAAGCTGCACATTTTGACAACGTGCGTTTTCAGTATCAGTATTATCAATAATATATCGGTGTATCGATAAGTATTATTGATATTATCGTTGTAATGCTGTTATGATAGGCATTCAGTACTCGGTCCATGTTTACTCCCCCTTCCGGAATTAATCGAATGGGGACGCAACTTCAGTCAAAGTCATACTCATTATTCTGATTTTTGAGTTGGAGGATATTACCTACTTGCACTACTTGCACTCATTCCACCACCGTTCTGTAACTTACCGCAGAACCTAAGGTCTCTTATAGTCTGAGAGATAGAGGAGGCAGCCTACAGCAGAATGGTTCGGCAGAGCAACTGATGATACAACTGATGAGCAAAGAGAAATTTTCTTATATTTACAGCCAACCTTGACATAAACATTTTATTATAATAACCAAACTGTTTTCTTAGCACAAACATCGGGTATCTTGCTGAATTTTAGCTTAAACACAGGTATTGACAAGAATCTGATTAAACCAAGAAAGTCAGATACGATACATGGTTCTAAGTTGATCTTTACTAAGCTAGGAATTTGTTAATTAAATTGTGATTCTTTCAGGATATTAAGGCTATGCTAAATTTTATTGACAAGAACAAAACTGGACAAAAACTTTGTTCTTAAGTTGACAAAAAAAAGTTAAGATTGACTAGTATTATACAGAGAGTATCCTGTTCACGTTATGAAAATGGAATTATAGTGATGATAGTAATCACTTAATCAGTTCTGTAAGCATGATGTTAAGGAAGGCTGGAAACTATTTAAAGTTAATTGAAATGAGAGAAAGATGAGGAGAATCTCAAAAAAGAGACCGTCCTAGCTTATTTGTTATAAAGGTCTAGATCATTACAGTATGTATCAATTGTAACAAATTAAGAGAGGGTGTTTCAAATTTATTACATGATGAGGTGCTTGTGGTTAGATAATTTTTTAACCAGTTTGTCTTGGATTTTTTAGGTTCATCACGATTGTACTTTGTGTGCTTACTGTGGTGTATTAATTACCTTGAGCCTTTTAGTTAATTTAGTTACGTATATCTTTTTTTTTCCGCTGGGTGTATATAAATTTTGTTTGCACTTTGTCAGTTCGGTTTACGAGCTTTTGCTTGGATATAAGCCGCGCAGTGTGACCGGTTTTCCACTCTCGGTGGTGATGACAGGGCATTCTCCGTTAGACCATCAGCCAGAGTTTTTTTGCTGATTCTTCCTTTTTAAAAAGTGATTAGTGTTTCTCCTAAGGATTCATTTAACAAGATTTATTAACGCGATAACTCTTCATTATATTTCAAGCGAGTCGATTTAAAAGAAAATCGAATAAGTTTCTTCTTCCTCTTGAGTTTTCAATTTCAGTTTGGTAATTCCGTATTTCGATTTAAATCAGCTTGTATACCGGAGTAGTTCTAGTCCAGGATGGTGCGACTTTGCTGATGGTACTTTAACATTGGGAGAACCAGCTGATAGCGTCAGTTACCAACTTTCTGTTCAAGAGGAGATCATAAGATTCCCCCGGTGGAAATTGGAACCTTTTGACTTTGCTGGCAGTTAGTGGTTGTGATGATTAAAATTGCTATTAATTAAAAACTTTTAATTTTTAAATTTAAACAAAAATAAAACTAAAATTGTTTTATTTGATAATAGGATAGAGGAAATATTAAATTTTACATGAAATTTTTATCAACTTATCAACCTTCAAAATTCTATAGCTTATCACTTGCGACCGATGTCGATTTATCTTTGTTGGATTTTTATCCTTCCAAAGAAATTATGCGTTTCGCTTTGAATTAACTTTTTTTATCTTTCTTGTTTAGAAAGTTAATTATTGATGATAATTAAATTTAATACATTTTTTTACATTCTTTTTCGGAAAACCATAGTCTAATTTATACTATAATTTCGTTCCAATCCTAATTATTTTAGATTGCATTTGTTGTTATTATTTTGCTTTGTTCTTATTTTTCTATAAATTTGCGCCTTAAGGATTTAATTTAAATGAGGCCTTCACATATAAATTATTTCACGATCTAAATTTAATTAATTTCAAACTCTGATGGTAACTGCTGGGTGTCCTATAGCAGTAGGTTAATTTTAGAACTTTTATCTAAGGCAATATACAGTGGGAAATTTCTTTAAGGAAGTTAGGGATAATTTATGAATCTCTGAAAGTTGGAGAATTATTTATTATTATATTATGTACCAGTTTATAGCAATTCTTGATATTTACATGTTTAATCGGTTGTTGTGTGATATTTATTTGCATGTTGTATACAGTTGGGTTACATATGTATGCTGAAATAAAGATATTATAAGGTTACCAAGATAACCGTGGATTTATTTTGTTGTGTACTTCTTTATTCCACCCACACACTTGGAACTCACGCCCAAGGCCACCGAAGGAGTAGAGGTAGCCGGAGGGTAATCAACCCCTCTTCTTTCGAGGATGAAGTTTGGTTACACAATTCTAGAATAATTTTATCTCAAAGACTGAAAATAGTTTTCTAAAAAACAGCAAACAAAGACGTAAATTGAAGCTGCATTCATTATTTATTAATTCATGCTTTTTTAAACTTTGTTTTAAGGTTAGATCAGCGTCTCCGCAGTCTAAAGTAAATTATCTGTAAAATCTCTCTTTATTTTGTTGTAAAAGTTTTTCTTGAATGCCAGAACTTCCATCTTGTAAAAGAGTTCTAATCGAGACCCAAACAGCATTTCTAAACGTACGTTCAATGATAAATAATTCAGTTCAAAAACACAACAATATCCATAAAAAGTTGTGTGTAAGTTTACCAATAAAATTAGCAAGATCTACTACAGACGGCAAACTTAGCTTTAAGTAAAGCCAAAATACAAATTTCAGTTTTTGATATTACTTTCGTGTAAATTACACTTTAGTGTAGCAGATATAAATTAGAATAAGTTAATAATTAAGAAACGTTATGCCAATTTAGATTTTGAATTAAATTTAGAAAAGGGAGTAATAGAACTGGTTTAATAAACCACAAGCGTTTCCTCGGTAAAATATACCTACTCTTAATAAATTTAAAACTGAGATTTGTACATTACAAATATAAATGTATAAAAGAGGAATAAGCATAAAAAACTAAAATTATCAAGAATAGGTGAAATCTTTTGTTTGATAAGGGGTTTGTTAGAATCTTAAATTTATTGCATCGCTACCTATCTCTTCAGATTTGAATATTCCGAGAAAATTTAAATCAATAGGAGCAAACCAAATTTCGTAATTTAGCCTGCAATAAACCTTATTTGTGAGCACCATTCAACAGTTTTGAAGCTACATAATTTCGGCACAATTTAAAGTGAAAATCAGAAGACCAAGGTTACGTCGAAAAAGATTACGGCATGTATCCTCGTAGAAGTGTTTGCTTCTGAAATTTAATTCATTCTAAAATAACGTTGGCGTGAAACACTCGAGATAATTCTATTCTGTAGGAGTAGCAGAACTTATGTAGTACCTATACATTCTATTTCACATACCATGGTTTCTTCTAACAAATAACAAATTTAGAAACTATTGGATAGATTTGCTACAGGGCATGTTAATTTCAGGTACTTATACATGAAAACAAGCAATAATAAACAATCTACACTTACTACTTCGCTAAGATACACATAATAGAATAACAACAAGAAATATGCTTTCATACTTAAAACACAACTTAAATTCACATTCGTTATTGTTGTAAAATAAATTTTAATAAAAGATAAGCAATCAACTGTTTATACAAAATTATGTTAAGATTGGTGTGTATGAATTTAATATTTTAAATGTTTAAGCAGATTCGCTAAAGTATACATATAACAGTTTGTTAGTTGGAAACTTTTAGATTCGAGCTGAAATACCAACAAAACCACAAGTTGAAATTTAAACCAATGCAGTGTAATTTGAAAATACTTTCCTGCATTATAAATAGTAATATACTGGATTGACTGAAATAAAATCAAAACCTTTTGTATAAATTTTTTAAATTAGATCATGTTTATTACACATTAGTTAATATTCTCACTGCTGCGTATTTTTTAATAACCTAAATTTTGAGTTTTAGTAGTAGAATTTATAATAACGAACACGAACACCTTTCTGCTGATAAATGTTTACATACTACTTAAGACTTATTATTAAATTTAATCTGCGCTCTATCTCCTTCACTTTAAGATTAACATAATTCAAGTTAAGTACCTGATCATCGTAACAATACAGGAAGCAAATTAGGTAAATAATTTACAATTTAGTGGCACAATACAGCGATCAATTTTCTTAATGGCAAACTTCGATATAAACTGAAGTAGCAAAGAAATTTAATTTTGTTTCCTTTCAAAGATTTTTGCGAGATGAAGATCGCAAAAAAGCGAAACCGTGTTAGTAGTTAGATTGTATACCAAAGAAGTTAGTTTTTCTCCGGTAAAGTGCAATTTTAAAAAGCGTCGTGAAAACCAAATAACCTGAAATTACATTTGTGCACTTAGCCAACGCTGTGATCTTAGATAATTACGTCAGCGGTTATTAACTAATCTTCCAGCCAATTTACATTAGAGTGCATTTAAAGTACACATACTGTTTGCATAAATTGAATTTTAAAGCAAGATGAGTTTATTAAAATGGTTTGAGATATTTCATGAAAGTTGATCATTATAAAACGTTCTAAATAAATGATTTTGAGAGAGTCGTGGAAATCTGACGATTTCCTAAATTATATACAAAATCAAATCATACTCCACATCCTTACATCTGTTCTAGAAGATTGGAAATATCCCTTGAGCGGAATATCTGATGAACCTTATCGAAAATCGGCCAGGCTTATTTAGCTTGAAAGCAAATACTACATAACCATCGGGCTATCGGCGTTTTCTAAGAGGCAGTATTTCTATATAATTAAAAACGTCTTTGAATGAAATTTATTCAATAATAAAATATAATCATAAAAGGACGAATTAAAACAGTCAGATAAAATTCTAAATCTTTCTTCATCATATTAAACCTTTAAATTTACAACACAGGATGTAAAGCTATGCTAATGTATATTTAATGTTTAATTACTAACATTTAGAGTAACAACATAAAAAAGAAACGCTTAAGGGACGGTCCCGTTATAACACCAAGCTTGAATAATTGAAAAAGCTCAGAAAGTAAATACGTAATAAGCAGTACGCAGCACGTTCCACACGCGTTTACAATCTTAAAGCAACAAATTGAATAAAGCAAGTGTACAAGTTTTGGTTTCTGCATGGTTACTGCCTAATTTTAAATCTATTTTTGAAAAATTAAACAGAAAAATGTAATTAAACCAAAACAACTAAAAGACTTTCTCTTCCATGCTAGTTCAAGTATTTGTGTAATCTGAAGTTTTAAACACAGAGTTGTTGAATTATGTATACATAAAGATCTTGGTTGAAAGCTAACTATGAAAGATTCTTTACTACTTTTTTAAGTGGATACGTTTTAATCATAGCTAGTTTATCCATGGGTTGTTAGATTATCTAGTTTTGCATTAATTAGCAAAATTAACAAGACAAATTGTCAACAAATACCAAACAACTAAAGGGTAAGGCCTTGTCACTTTTTTTCAAATTCAAGTAATTCGTAATATAGAAGGTTGGTAACCATGAAATATGTTTGTTTTGAAAATGTCAACCTTGTCTTTAGAACAACAAAATATATTGTAAAATGCCAGTATGATATCACAAATGAGAAATACAAAATTGAGCCAATATTGGTTGATTGAAGAAAGACAATTTTTTGATATGTAGATTTAGGTTATAAACAAAACACAACTAATAAAAGACAGACATGGGTGTGTGTAGATAAAAAATAAGACACACTGTATACTTTACTGTAAACTAAGTATACTTATATGGTGTAATCAGAAAGTGTTTTTGGATTCAATAAGCCGAAGAAAATCAATCGCTCCATTTAAGAAAAAAAGATTTTGATCCATTTCTGATTAAATCGGAAGTGAAACAAAAGCTTTAATAACATGTTCTCATACAATCAACACCACTATAGAATTTTCTTCATTAGCTCAAACTGTACAGTTGCTGAGATAGTGACTGCACAAAGGGAGCTGAAAGATTCAATATAGATCAAGAAGAACTTACTACCAAGCATTACCTAGGCACAACCCATTGAAAGCTTTTGGGCTTTATGTAAAAGAAAATAATGCCGAGATCTTTCCTACATACAAAACTGTGTATCATTAGACAAATTAGTGATACCAAATATCTAGTGAAATTGTTGCTGAATCTGGCACTGCTCTTATGAAGAGTGTTCCCGTAAAAATTAGAAAAACTAGCGGCGATAGAATATTTAGCATGTTAAAATAGCAATTAATATTTACAAATGTTTAATTTGAAATAATAAATAATAATAAATACAATTTATGTGAATGTAATCTAATTTTTTTAACACTAAAGAAACTTGACTGGCATCCTCGCCCTTTATTACAGGAAAAAAACTAATGAGAGAGAACGAAAACAACACAAATACTAAAACTATAACCAGGCAGAACAGAGACAATATTCTACTAGAATAGGCTAGTAGTAGTACTGGCAACTGCTAACATTCAATTGTTCATTCTGTTGTTTACTAATATGTAATCAAAACAAAAGGAAGTGCATAAGTCGATTTTGCGTAAATGCTGTGAAAATCCTCATTTACCAATATCTACATTAATAAAATGGTTTAATACAAGTATTCGTACAGTTCAAAGGGCTCAGTTGAAAGTTAACTGCCCATTTTAGGTGGCGTTGGTTTCCAGAGACTGTATAGTTTGTCGGCGTCATAAGCTGTACAGTCTTAGTAAAAATGATATCCAAGACATGCAAAATGCGTTAGTAATCACAATTTCAGATAACAACCTTTATTGTTATTAATGATAATAGCAGTAACACCGATTATCTTGCCTTTTATTGAAGATATGCAGGCTTTCGTCATGATAAATCTGCTGCAGAAAGGCATTTCTATTTAAAATATATAAATGGACACTGTACAAATCAAGTCGTTGGGATCATCATTTTTGGGCGTCTACCATCTATGATTGCTAAATATTTAAATTTAAAAGATCTGTATCTCTTCATGGGTCCCTGCTTTACACGCTCGGCAGCGCCGCTGCTGGTTAATGCGGAGGCTGACTTATTAAGACTAAAAAACGCGGTGGCTAGAAATCATTAAATGTAGCCAAAGACTACATAGATGAGTTCTTCTCCAATAAAACCGAGACAACGACGTCAAAGATAATCTGCAGAGCTTGTCGGCGTCATGAGATGTACAACCTTAATGTAAAAGATATCCTAGACATGCAATATGCGTTAGTAATTATAATTTTAGATACGAAGACCCATTAACCAAAAACTTTCGCTATCATTAATGTTAATAGCACTAACATTGATATGTTGCCCTTTATCGAAGATATGTAGGCTTGTGCTATGATAAATCTGCTGCGGAAAGGCGTTTCTTTTTAAAATGCGGAAATGGATGCTGCGCAAATTACGTCGTCGGAATCATCACTTTTAAGCGTTTATCATCTGTGATTGCTATATTTAAACTGAAAAAATCTGCATCTTTTCATGGGTCACTGAGTTAGACGCTCGTCAGCGACGTTGCTAATTAATGCGGGGACTGACTTATTAAGACGAAAAAAACAAGGTGGGTAGAAACATTAACTGTAGCCAAAAGCTATATAGATGGTTCCTTTTCCAATAAAATCAAGACGACGACGTCAAAGATTCTGGGAAATTCAATTACATCATCATGCACTAGCACTAAAGATTTTAACATGGGTTTAGATAGCCACACAACTAACACCAAAATCGATTCTTCTCGAAACTCCATAATCAGTAACAGTTTAAAATCCTCTATTGTGACTTCAGACGTAACCATTCAAAACTGTTCAAACTTCACAATAGATTTGCCTGTTGATACTAACAGAATACTCAAAACTCATTTTTTGTGGTTGGTGCAACTGCATGACCTCTGACGCACTCACTCAGCAGGTCCCAAACATGTTCTATAGCGTTTCCATCCGGGGAATACCCTGGCTAGTTTAGTTTTTCTAGGCCGACTTCCATAAAGTATGCAGTGACGCACCTCCCTGTATGCGGTCTGGCCTTATCCTGCATCAGGACAAAGTCATCGCCTATAAATGGAACAAATGGAACTACGTGATTTGCCAAAATCTCCTCAATATATCGCTGTGCGGCCAGCGACTTTCCATCAATAAAGACCATTCACTGTAGGCTTTCATTGATATACCTGGCCACACCATCACTGAGCTTCCTTCATCGTTAAGCTACGTGCCAAACGTGCACTCTAAAAATCGATCCCCATTTCGTCTCCATACTCTTTCTCTTCCATCTAGTGAATGTAGACAAAACGCGACTCATCAGTAAACAGTACAGTTGTGCCAAATTCCAAATCAAATGTTCGCAAGCAAATTGTAGTCTTGCTACTTGGTGACGTTGAAGTAGCTTAGGTCCAGTTGCTGGCCTGCAAGCTTTCAAACCAACCTCGCGTAACCTTCGCCAAACTGTCCATGCACTTACTTCGGTACCACGAACTTCAAGAAGTTGATTTTTGTTTCTACTGAAGTCAAAAGACGATTCCGTAGAGTATTAAGAACAACAAATCGATCATCGCTGACAGTAGCTTTTCTTTTCCTACCACATCCCAGTCTACGTATAATTCTGCCAGTTTCTCGAAAACGAGCAAGTACCCTTTGGATGGTAGAGTGGCTGACGTTAAGTACTCTAGCCACATACTGCTGGCTTCGTTCGTCTTCCACAAGATTTACAGCTTTAGCACACTCTTCAGCACTTAGAACTGTAATGAACGCACAAACCTGCAGTAAAACAGTGCTTTAACAGTTAACAAATGCTCATACAGTTGAAAAACGCAGGCACCTCGATCGAATCGATTGAATCTTGAATTTACGGAAGCTAGTGAAGAACTTATTGTTAAATTTAATTTTCGATTACTATTGTTCATTAAAAAACTTGATATGTGCCATATGCTATCTTTTTCTATAGCTTGATAGTGTCTTTTGTCGTGAAATATCAAAAATTTAATTCAAATTATGACAACGAAATTATCAAGAAATTAAAAAAAAATTGGTGACCCGGCCTGTTTATTTTGCACCTCAGTGTAATATATTTTCTTAAAACGAATTTTTTTCTATTTTCTTTATAATCTGACCGTGCAGAGAATATTGCATACAGCTCAAATGTAAAGTGGTTTTTTTGAATTCGTAGGGCTTATGGCATTCCCTGTCGGTTGTGCCTTAGACTCCCTACTTATTTAAAAAACTTCACTTTAGACTTTGCTATATAAATAACTATTATACAGGGTCCGGAAAAAGTTTCGTAACGATCTCGTAATTTCTAAGTGGAAAGATGAGTATTTCTAAGAATTTCAGGGACCTTTCAGGACTAAAAATACTACATTTTGAAATTAAAAACATTTTCATTATGTATAAGAGGGGAAGGGGGGATACATCGAGATTTTCAAATAGCAACCCTTTAAAATTTTAAAATTTCAAATTCTGAAATTTATTGTTTTATTTATTTTATTATTAAATTTCAGAAATACTAAGAATGATTGATTTTACTAACTATGTTATTACTATAAATGTTCAAATCTCACAATGTTTTATTATTATTATTTCAAATTTAAATTTTAAATTTTGGGATAATTAGTTGGATATAACTGTTGAACAAATTGTCATAGCGACTTCCGGATTGCGCTGAAAAATTTCCTTTTTTAATGTCTCTTGAACATGAGTAAATTAAGGCAGAGTTGCTATTTGAAAATTTCGATGTAACGCTGTAACTTAGGTTTTGTTACTTTCAAAATATAGTATTTTTAGTCCTAAAAGGTCCCTAAAATTTTTAGAAATATATATCTTTCCGCTTAGAAAGTACGAGGCCGTTCCGGGACTTGTTTCGGACCCTGTAGGTATGAGCTTAAGAAGGACTGTCGACATTGTAACCCGATTTCTTTTCTTTTACTTTGCATTTCTTAGTTCTGGATTCGGTCTCTTGACATCTTTAATGGTTTGTACTGTATGGAGCATGAGTTTCTTGCATGAAAGGATCTGATGCCTGTGAGAGTCTGCAAACTACTGACGAACCCAGTAGTCGCATTGCTCCTCCGGCTACATCCAGAACTTTCCCATTACTTAGATCGGCAAAAACAATGAGTTGTTTAATAACTAGACAAACATCAGAACTGAGACATCTCAGACAGTATGCACTGCACGTTCCCGTTCAAGGTTCAGATCAGCTACTAAATCTGAAAGATGGCCTCCTTTATAGTTGACTTCTGTTTCGTTTTGACTGTGTTCAACCGAACTAGAAGTCTTTTTGTCAGAAAAGAAAATTTGGTTGCTAATAGTACCTAGTCTTATTATTTGGTGTCAAAAACGAACTTTTAGTGTCACATATTTAAACTGTTAGAATCAGTCTTTTCAAAGACGTTTGTGAGTGTGTTTAAATAAAAAACAATAAATACATTGTACATGTTCAATCTTGCATCTTCTAGACAAGCGTTTATTAACTGTAACCTATGTAACAATTTTTATTTTGCTGTTTCAGTATCCCCACGTAAATGCCCTTTAAACAATTTTATATTATTTCGTTGACGGTTCGGGTATAAATTGTTTCAGGTATGCCTTCCGCGAATAATCAACCCATTCCTTTTTCCCGCCGTCTTTACGCCATTTATTCTTTTGAAAAATATCTAGGTATTCCAAGAACCAGCACAAGAAAAAAGATTTCATTCTATACTACAGTTTGGAAATTCTTGGCAGTGACGTCATTGTTTTGTAACAATTTCGGTTGATGCCGACGCTAATCGGGACGAGAATTTCATTCAGTATTAACAATGTGCCGTTAGCACTAAACGATATTGTGAAACTATATGCGACGTCACCGTCTGGAATTTCAAAACTGTAGCATAGTTTAAAAAGACAATCAGATGACCTGTTTGTTGTTTTCAATGCCCTGTGTTCTTGTATAATATTCAATTCAACTATATTCTAATCTGCTAAGGTACACAGTGCAATGTTTGCACGCATTCTAAGGGGAGTTTTGGCTTCATCTTGGTTTCAAATACAGCCTGAATCTGACTATTTACTTACACCATTACAGCAGAAATCCATTTTTGTTCTACATTGTATGAATTTCTCATATTTGTGCACGGTATTTACTAACAGAATCTTGTATTATAAAGACCATACACAGAGAATAACATATTAAAATAAAAAAAAACACAATACGTTACAAAGATGAAACGGCAAGCTGACAATATAAGAATTAGCTAACTTTATTCATTTCGCTGTTATATTTCCGCAACAATTTTAATCTTTACTGCCAGAAGGAATAACCACGTCACAACACTACTGCGGTTACAACGATAAATATGTTATTAGACAGCCTTTATTAACAGCGGTTATTATTATCATCCTCACTGTTGATTCCAGTTTACTGAAGAGCTTTAAAAACTATTTATAACCTTTCTTCAGCCCGCTGCAGTTGAAATTGTCGAGTCTGCAGTTCCCGTTTGGGCCACTATTCTCAAACTCATAGGAATAGAATTTCCATTGAAAAATGCTAAATTTTCCAATAAGAATTCAGATTGTCCTAGTAGCATTGTTATATAGATATTGGTGGATTTTCCTAATTTTTGACTTATTTAGAATTAGAACAGTCTACTGCAGCTGCAAAATAACATAGTTTCTTTTTTACAAAATGACTAGATTTATATGAGAATGAGACCAGCACCACCACAAGGAAAAACAAAGAGAACCTTCAGTTTTAAGGAACATGAATAATCATCTGATTGTGCTAATCTCCTTTTTGGAATCGGTAAAATCAACTTCTTGTCAACGAAAGAAAAATGACAGGAAACTGGAGATTTTTTTGTTGGCAACGTAATGGGATGCCATAAGGTCCCGCTGAACTTTTTGATCTCTAGAACCTGAAATAGCGGGCTTAATTCTGTTGT
>VTPC01005292.1:0-23096 GCA_011009095.1 Ignelater luminosus
CCTTCTAGAACCTTTGAATATCTATACAAACGATTACCTTCCATTCTTTGTGGAACTTCTGATTCCACTTGTAATGATCTATCTTTCATTTCATTATACTTAAAAATATTAGGCAGGTGAGATGTTGATGTGAATTCCAAAATGGCATCCAACATCCAATAACAAGCTTTCTCAATATGACTTGCATCTAAACAATTTGAATCGCCATATACTACAATTCTACCACTTTTTTCTGTTGATTTACTTTGCAATAAACCCAAGATTGGTACTAAATATTTTTTATCTGCATCTCCTGTCAAGCCAGCTATCTGTAAATATTTTTAGGAAAGGTTGGAAAATGAAGTTGACTTTTAAAAAGAAATTCATTTGTATGGCCAAAATGGCAAACAAATCAAAAATTGTTTTGACTTACTTGATAAGCCTGATCTTTTAGATATTTTGCAACAAGCAAACCATTTTCGGGAAACTTTGCAATATTAGTACCTGAAGCATAATACATTTCATGATCACCAAATTTGAATTCTCCTTCAAAAACTCGATCACCAAATTCAATGCCCCAAGATGCAAGAAGATCATTAAGTGCAGGTACATTCGCTCCACCTGTATCAGGCATCCACCACTGACGTGTATTCTCATCATAAAATTTCACCTTTTTCATTACAGTTACATTATACCAATCTGCAAATATTATTATGGATAAACCGGCATCAACGTCTCGTTTTAATTTAGCCACTTCCTCTGGGAAGAATTCTTCTTCAGGATCTACTATCAATAAGGTTCCATATTGTGATGCATCAAAGCATGTAAATGGTGAACCTGCCCAAAACCAATTAAATATTAATATTTTTGTATGTTTAATAATGCAGATTCTTACCTAGAACTTCAATATAGTAACCAACATTTCTTAAATTTTGATACATATCTTTGAAATTGGTATGGATGTGATCACCATTCCAATCAAGTGGATCATTTTTAACCTTTAAGTTATCACGCGGAAAATAGCCTGGTGGATAACGCAAATTATGATATTGGTCCCAAAGAATCCTTTTATGTCGTGGTGGTGTAGGAATAATTTTAGCTCTAAAGATTATCAATTTATTTCATGTCACTCTAAAATAATTAAATTAACTCACCGAATAGGTAAAGTAACAGTACTTTGCCTTGGTTCAAGTTCGCCATTTGCAGGTGGTGATTCTACAGTTAAAGTAATATGACCCTGAGCAAATCCTTCATATGTTGCTCCATCAGCACTAACTGAGAAACTAATAGCCAACCATCCTGACCACGGCCAAAGAAACTCTGAATAAGATATGGCCACATCTAGAAGTTGCCCATGCTGAGGACTGTATGGGTGCCATTGAGGTTTTCCAACAATATGTCCAGAAACGTCCAGGCCATTTAATATTGTTACATTTACTATTACCGGTAAAGATCCATAATAAAGTGGTTGGGTACAATAGGGCCACATGTACGGACATTCACTTAAATCTATGTAACTTGGACTTAGACTTGCCTACAAAAATAACTTGATTTACTTCAATTAATTTTTTTTAAAATTTATTAGTTGCTAAACATTTTTTGATTTTCATGAAACATAGTGACTATCCTTTTATAATGTTATACTATTCTAACGAGTGATCCACAAAATTTGTATCTTCAGTTGGCTATGGACAGAATGATGTTAGTCTGCATTTAAATCAATAGTTAAAAGATCTTTTTATTTGCTTAGCACTTTTTGAACTTTCTACATCCTAAGTTCAATGAGTGTAGAGAAAGAGATGGTTATATTTACACTTAAAATTGCAATATTTTGATGAATGTATCTAGTGCAGTTTAGAGCAAGTTGTTTAATTTCACAGCTTTATAACCTACAAAATGGAAGATGAAATGATTGTTTCTTTATTAAATGGAAAGTAAAACTATGTAAAGAGTGTTGGCTAAATAACAAACTAAAATCAATATAAAACATGCCAGTTAACTGCAGTTAATATTGTTGTAGTAACAAACTGCTTTTTTAGGTTAGAAGTCAAAATTGGGTGCAGGCAGAGGCACCCAGTAGACCTCAACAGTTGAGTTGCCGACAATTCAAAGTCACTGGATGTTTCTGCTACATAAGTGACTGGAATTGCACTGTTAGCATAATTACCACTAAGAGTCAACTGTTGAGTATGCAGAGTGCCCCTGAAGGTTAGAAGTACTATTTCTCATTTCTGCACTTTTTACACCTTCTTGAAAGTAAGTGTAAAAAGTATAAGTTGGTGAAAGTTGTACTTTAAGCAATAAACATAAAAAGTACAACTTAGTGGAGTTACACCTTGACTAATGAATGGGTTTAGTGCAAAAATATTGCACTAGTGCAACAAATGAAGACCCTAATAATTTGATAAACTGGATCATCTATCTTTCTTGTTCATGACCAACTGAGAATACAAATTTTGTGGATTACTTGTTATTTTTTTAAATAATAATAATACAGATCATTAATATAGAGGGTATGGAAGATGGCAGCATTGAAATAAAATATTTGTCATAGTGGTGATTATAAACCTGTCAACTATCAGTCTCTGTATACCTAAGCATTGACCTCAGATAATTTATCATCCCACTAACCTACTTTAAGAATTCATCACTACACAGCGACAGTGTTTCCGACACGTCCAATTAGCTATGGTTGTATCAGGAATACTTTGTTTAGGAGTTATTGATATCTCAAGTTTATTTATTTAAGCCTAATCCCATTCAGCTGCATTCGTAAAACTATCAAGAAACTTATTTATAAAAATTATGCAGAAGTAACTGCTAAAGGTGCACTGTTCAGCATTATCCAATTGATTATTCCAAGATTTGGGTGTACATAAAGTTTTCTAATCATCATTAGCATTACCCATGGAAACAAATGATGTCTGTGATTAATGCCTTCAGATATTTAGATTGTCATTACATTCTACTACTACTACAGAAGAACAAAAATATTTTATTTTCATACTTTACTAATTTATTTAAAATAAATTTAACTTAAATTACATACTTCATTTAAACATAACCTTGAATAAATTCACAAATAGCATTCAAGCTTACTTTTGACACTGCAATACTGCATCGGGTATTCAATAAATCTCATTTTTGCAGTTGGCTGTGCATAGTTGAACATACAGGAGAGTCTAAGCCTCCTAGGTGCATAAGGAATTGCTTTTGTTGGACAGAGTACATTGGAATCACCTGTAGTGAAAGCAAGATAGAAGCGAAAACTAAGAGTTAAATAGTTTTTTATATCTGCCTAGTCTCTCTTATGATAAGATCAATAATACATGTTCCCCGCCTGAGCTGCAAAAACGTCTACCTTTGCGCTGGTTAAAATCAGAAATAAAACTTAAAATTAATTTTAGCAATGTTCTTCTATGCATAGTCAAAAAACTTTTTGAGCATTGTGATTGTGTCCTGTCTTGGTTGAAAACTTAGATTTCACTGCTAATCTTTTATTGGCACATTCAATCTTATGGCAAGATCTCTTTCCACGTGATATCGGAAAAAAGGTTCCACTCAGCATCATTTCCAAAATATTTTCTATGGGAAAAAATATTTAATTTTGTTTGCGTTCCATGAGCTCCAAGATGAATTCATTCTATTGGACTAAGTTTATCATTACATAAAATTGTCTGTTTTAGAATTTTTTATTCTCTTCTTTCTCCCCTGCTTACATCATCAGAATTCTAAATTTAATATTGTCTACATCCCAGAAGATTCTATATGATGTCTGAGTTTAGTATCAGGAAGCGGCAAAATTTACTTTTGTTTGGATTTTTAAAATCTTAGAAATTTTTAGTTACAAGCATCACAGATTTTGAAATCGGGAGACCATTCTTCATCCTTCATTTTTAATTTCATTATCCAGTCCAAGTTGGAAGTTGTTCTGTTGTGTAATAAAGGAAAGGTAAACGATTTTATACTAAGGGATGTGCTAATTCTCGAAAACTTATATGCAGAATAAAATAAAAAATAGTGACATTTGACACACACAAAACAATAAGTGGCTCTTCTTTTGATTGGTACAACATATAAAAAAGGATTTGAGCATTTATGAAAACTTGATGTTTCATGACTGTTCGATTTCACATGGAATGGCTTATGTACTCTCTCCAACCAATACAATTCTCTATGAACCTAATGGACTCGAACTCCCCTGTATATCTTGTTATTGTCCCCATTTGTTATTGTAATTTATTGTGTCATATTAATATGACATTGACAATTTGTAAATAATAAAAGTAAATAGATTGTTCATAAATCAGGTATGCTGTGAAAAAACAACAATTGCAATACAATCGATGCAAGCAGCTATGGATCTGATGACTGATTAGTGCATATGGGCATATACTCCGTTTACGATGTTTCTGGGTCGTATATGGCTGACAGAATGACAGGTTTATCTATTAACTCAGCTTGTAAAATCTTATTGATACTACTATTAATGTACTTTAAAGTTATGATTTTATGACAGTTTAACTTCATGCTGTTGTCATTTTTTTGTAAATCTAAATTAATTATGCTAAAAAATTGTTTTAACAAATAGTAAGCAGCATTGTCCATAACAATCACACTTTATCTAAAGCAGGAATGAGCTGATTAAGCACCCAATTTGGAAAACTATCTCCAGTCATGGTCGCATGATAATCCTGATCGTTATTTAGAGAATCTAAGAGAAAATCACACTCTTCCAAAAACCCATCCCTATATAGCATGTCCATATCTAGTAAGCCATGAACTTTTTTGAAAAAAGAAAGCATAAGTAAACCAATCTCCAAAATAGCCAAATCTTTTTTAATTTAATCGACTTCGTATCTCTTACAATTTCCAAGATCCCAATAGTGAGCATCGAAATGTGGACACACTGTATATCCTGCATGCAAAATAGTGAAACGTTTCCCTTCATTTTTAAATTTAGCTGGGTTACTCTTAATATCCGAGTGGTGTACCCAATGTAGAATCATAGATCCATTTTGATAGATACATCAATTGGATATTTAGATACTGTAAAAATTTTCTAAGAAACATAATTTTGAATGCAACAACATGTTTTTGTTCACAGAGAATTTTGCGACCGTTAACTGATTTATATTTGTAACCCATAGATTTCAAAATCTTATACTTAAATTCATAATTTTCTTTTAGCTGAAAGATCATTCAGAGATAAATAGTGATTTTGAGAGTTGCATTGTCAAATTAGTAATTGCAATCTTTAAAAAAAAAATGATTCCAAAACAAATTATTTTTGGGTCGTTTGTGACAAACCGAAGATTTCAAAACGTTGAATGTATTTACTTACCCCAAAAATGTCTTCTAGCAAATTATAGATATCGTGTAACTTTAAATTTGGATTCATTCTTCTAAAATGTTAGAATGTTTTTATAATTTGAAGCTTTGCGTTTGTTATTTATAATCTTTGGCATTATAAATTATAATTGACATTAATCAATGCAAAATTTAAGGAAAAGTTGATCTCTTTTTAACAAAACAAAACTAAATGGTACTAAACGTTTATGCAAAATCTTTGATTGTGCAACAGCGCCAAATTTTCAAAAAAAAAAACTTCCAATCTAACAAAATAAAACCCAAAAACATCGTGAATAGAGTATAACAAAGAAGAGCAACTAACCTTCTCTTTCTCCAACTACTGCCTCGATCAGTCACGGTCATCTATCTGATTAGCAGAGTTAGGATTTTTAGGTATCTCAACTATAATTAACTCAAATTTGATAGAAAAATTAAAAAACATAGTTGCTTGATTGTCATAATTATGTTTAACATCCTGATTGGTCAAATAGTATTTGAATTAAAAATGTCATTTGACAATGAGGTTAGTTTTTAGATTTTCAATGTAAAATGTCATATTATAACCACTATTAAGCAGAAATATTTTATCTGAATCGTGATAGATCTAAATAGTCTTTAATGTAATGCGCTGTAATATCAAGGGTGAGTCAAAAATTTTATGTCTTTGAGTGGCCATGGAAAATATAACATAATAGGTTTGTTCATTTGATTAGCACTTTTTGAACTTTTTCACATCATAAGTTCAGTGAAAGTAAAGAGAATTGCAGTTTAGTGCAAGTTGTTTAATTTAAAGGCTACATAACCTATAAAATGGAAGATGAAATGATTGTTTCTTTATTAATTCTTGAAGAGCTTTACTTTTCTCTTAAATCTCTTTTTATTTCTGTGGTGAATATGAGAATCATGCATGGTAGGATACCTTGGGACTGTTAAGTTGTACTGAATATTAGAGTTTTAACACAGACTATAGATTGAATTGTAAAAAAAATGAGACATAAACCCAGGCATAAAGCATTTTTAAAGTTGTTATTAGCAATCTGATTGGCAAGTTTTAAGTTGACATTAAATTCTACTACTACTGATTGGTTAATGACGTTCTTAATTTGACAACACTGTTAAGAACGCTTAATGCAACTGGGGGATATTCATTAATTTTTGTTTTAAATTCTCCAACTTTAACATTTATTACCCAAGTTAAAATTCAAACTTGTAAATATGTAGATTTTGTTGACAAAATCATCCAATATCATTTATAAAAATTTTAAGAATCAAAATTTTTATAAATAAGTAAATGCGCATGTCATAATGGTAGATATTTAAATCAATATTTCTATATTTTGTTACGAAAGCAGCACTACATTTTTCAATTATTTATTTATAGAATAATGTGTTAAGCTGGAAATTGTTAGCTCTTGCTATAAATAAGTTATTTATTAATCTAAATATGTATTACTAACTCGAATCCTTGACTTTCAATAAAAATCTAATCTGTTACGAGAAAATTATTATTTTTGCATGTGATCTCATATTTTAACATATAATTATTTAAGCAGTGCTTTTATGTTTAATAAGAATTCAATCCCTATGATCCACATTAATTTCCAGCTTAATAAACAACTTTAAATGATGATTAAGCATTAATTAAACTTTAATTTCAGTACAATTATTTATAGTTTACATTTTCAAATTATTATTATTAAGCCAACAAACCATGGAGATATAACTGAAATTAATTTCTTCATACCCTCCTCATTTCATTGAATGCATTGCATAAATACTTAACAAAACAAAAAAAATTGTTAACTTTCAACCATCTTCACAACTTCTATCATCATACCTGAGGTTTATAACTACTCAATATTTGATATGCTTTAACCAAATTCAATTTCCCATGTCCTTGCTCAAACATATTTACTCCAGGAAGTCTTCTTGCTGAAGCTATTAAGGCTTGTTTCATACTCGCAGGATTTATGATTTCGCTACGATGCAGAACACCACTAGCTAATAAAGTAACAGCTCCTGCCACTACAGGAGATGCCACACTTGTACCTGATAATGACCGACAGCCACCATTAATATTAGATCCCCTTACTGCTGATCCAAATGTGACAATATCTGGTTTAATTCTTCCGTAACCTAAAGTTTTACATTACAATTAAACTTAAAACGCTGTTTTAGAAACTAACCCTGAGGTAATTCCCAAGTAGTCATACCACGTGAAGAAAATTTAGCAATTTGATCTTCAAAATTAATTCCACCAACTCCAATCACATCCATTTGGTCTGCGGGATTATTTAAAGTACCATATAGTGGACCATCATTACCGATAGCAGAAACCATGATAACACGATTAGCGGTAAGCTCCCATACTTTATCAACAAACGGATGATCTTTAAAATCTGGACCACCAATACTTAAATTAAGCACATTAATCTTTTTTAGAATTGCATAATTGAAAGCATCCAAAAACCATGAAGTATAAGAAACTTGATTATTTGTAAAAACTCGAAAAATATGCAATTCTGAATCTGGAGCAAATCCCAGACATTCTTTGCTAGATGCAATAACGCCAGCTACAAATGTGCCATGTCCCAGACCATCATCTAACGTTTTCTCGTTAGTCCAATTTGTACGTTCTTTAATTTTTCTGAAGTGTGGGTGAGTTTTAGATAAGCCTGTGTCAAAAATTGCAACTTTTATTCCTTTTCCAGTTATTCCCATATTCCATAAAGCATCAGCTTGCAACACTGATGTTATTTGTCGAGGCACTGCTCTTAATAATCTCCTACTAGTATGTCGACCGGTTGCTTGCCAAAATTGATTATTTTGGATACGACGTAATCTCCATCCGTTACATCCTACACCGACACAATTAACTGGTTGCATATAATCGTTGGAATCAACAAATTTTAATGTTCTCAAAACCATTCGTTGAGCAGTAACTCTTTTAACTGAAGGGTGTTCATTCAATGCATCCACACCTACAAGACTATCAGGATCTTCCAAAATTACTACATCAAAATCACTTGGATAATCACTCGCAGGATTCTCTCTTGCTAGTATTCTCCATTTGCGTATACCAGAAGTATTCAAGGCAGCATTTATATAACTAGCCCGCGCATTATTTTTATAGTAACCATTAAACGTTACTATG
This sequence comes from Ignelater luminosus, assembly GCA_011009095.1. Classification (NCBI taxonomy): domain Eukaryota; kingdom Metazoa; phylum Arthropoda; class Insecta; order Coleoptera; family Elateridae; genus Ignelater; species Ignelater luminosus. Next base: position 8,486 of record VTPC01005292.1, read on the forward strand.
TACTCATTTTCAATTAATTTAGATGTATATTCAACTTCTATTTTTTCCGTCGATGTGAGGTTACAACAAAGTGGTGATTCAAGATTATTCTCCACTGCATTTTTATTGTCACTGATTTCATTGCAATAAATTAAATAATTGGAGCAAAACACAACACACAGAAAGAAACATGCACACAGCCTCATTTCAGGGTTTTAAAATTATTTTATTCACTTTACGTTTTTTTGATAAATTTCCGTCTTCTACGATTCATTTTTTACTTAATAATAATAAATTAATTAAAACTTAAATATCACAAATAATTAAACTGCAACATTATACGAATTTATAGGATAAATCTGATTATATTCGTCATTTGTGTCGCATTAAAATATATGACATTATTTTTGAGAAATCTGACATCTGTCATCTGTAATTTATCAAAATACAACAAGTGCACTAGCGCCCTCTATTATTGTTTATGTTAACTTAGAGATCGTGGGACATTTTGAATTCTACATTAGAAGTATTTTTATTTTTTAATTTTAAAAGTTTTGTATCTATAATAAAATAAAAATTTTCATCTTTAGTTTGAATTATTAAAAAACTACTTACTAACCTTTAATCTTAGAAATTTCTTTACTAACTTCATTTTCAATATTAGTAAATGCTTAAATAATTCAATTACCTATGAAATAATTTTTTTAGTATTAATATTTTAATAATTCAGACCAAACAACCAAGATTACATTAGAGGTTTTCTAAAATCTTTTTTTTGTATTGTTACAGATGCTTTCATCAATTGCAACATACTTTATTGTACTGATACAATTTACGACAACAGCTGAGGATCGGAAACGCACAACTAGTCTTTGTAATAATTCTAATAATAATTCACTAGACATTAATATTTAGTATATTTTAATTTATGTATTAAAAATAAAAGATATCTCACATAAAATATAATAAATAAACTTAACCAATAATATCTATGTATAATATTTTACATTATATTCTTGTACTATGTACTAATTCGTCTTTTTCAGTCAGTTTTACAAAATAAGTAGGAATTTTCCCTTTTCCTTTTGCAAATATAAAATCTCTAAATTCACATGAAATCCCATTCTCTTCAAGTATGCGAGCAGTATTTTCAGTCACTTGTATTTTTCCAGGAACACCTGTAGAATCCATACGGGATGCTACATTAACTGTATCACCCCAAATGTCATAAAGTGGTTTTTTCGAACCTACTACACCTGCCATTACTGCACCGTGATCAATTCCTTAAACAAAATAAAAGTTTTTAATTAAAAACATTCATTGATTTAAGTAACAATCTTTGTAACAAATATGCTGAAAATAATATTATATTAAATACCTATTCGAAGTTTACATTGTTGTGAACATTCTTGATTTATCTTTCTGAGTGCTTTGATCATATCTACTGCAAATTTTACCAAGATGACTGCTACATGTTCACCGAATCTTTCACCTACAACAGAATCTCTTCTTCCAGGTTCCAAACCACATGCAGCCATGTAAGTTAAATTGGTCACTTTTATTTTTTCAATTGGTTTTCGCCTGTCTTTTGGTATTAACTGAAATTTTAAGCTTTCTATTAATCTCAATTTACAAAGAAAAAATACATCACAAACTACGCAAAGAGAATTAAAATAAAAGCAATGAAAGCTATACTTACATAGTCAAAATCTTTAATTATTCTGTTCATAAGTGCTAAGAAAAATTTCTCTGTGCATTCAGTTGGATAATCTACAACTGTAGCAAAAATCACAGCAACATTTTTATATTCTTCATTATACAATACATTAGATTTTCTGTTTACATCCAAGTATAACTCAGCTAGAATGTTTAGTATCTTTAGTGAAAGAAACAATAAAAAAAGTAATGAGAAACTTACCAACATGAATAGGTAAAATGTTTTTCAGTAACATCTTTGTAATTTTATGCATGGTATTAACTTCTATTTTTTCTGATATCAATTTTTGATTCCACTGATAATCAAGTCTATTTAAATAATCAGTTTGTCGATCAATCACATGTAAAACAATTGTTAAGATGAGTAAGCTCATTATATGAGCGATTTGTGGTTTCATCATATAATTAAACCCTTCACTGTTCTGTCAAGTTAAAAAAAGGTTATTAATGCAATTTGGTAAAATACCTGGGTACAGACTAGATGGTGTTAGTTTGAATTTGGCCAAAGACGATTAATTTTTAAAAATATAAAAAAAATTATTAGCTTGTAAATAAATTGCAAACAGTCTTAAGATTCCACATGTTTCTCATTATCTCTGTTAATGCATGCAATTTCACCCTATATAAGTAGGTGAGATTCTTACTGAGATCAGTTCAATACTGAACTCACTATAAACTCGTTAACCAAAATGATCATCCAGTTTAAAAGCAATTTGTGTCTGTCTGACTATATAAAATGTAGACTTTGTCATTTTGAATATCTTTATTCTAAACCACCCTCTAGACTACGTGACAATAAATTGTGAAAATTAAATAAGAATTACCTTGTAATAATCTGTATTGAAGCTCCATACAGTGATTGAATAGAATATTGTAATACCCAAAGCATACAATAATTTTAGACCTACATGAATGCGAATAAATGAGAAACTAGCCAAAACAGCCAAAGATAATGTATAACTCATATGCTAAAACATAATAAATTTTAAATAGTTTTTGATAAATTACATAACTAAGATAAATTTACCCAAGGAATAATACATTGCTCCTCATATGGTTTTGTTCTCTCATGTGCCAACAAAACAGAAATCAGTGGTTTAAAATACCTACGTGGCATGTCTTCTTGATAATCTTGACATTCAATCTAAAAAGTAACAAAAATTAAAACATCAAACTAACATTTGTCTGTAAATCTTACAAGTTCTTGTAGAACACATATAAGAAACAAAACACAAACAGCCAAATAAATTATAGTTCTCAAAAGAACGTTTGTGGTGATATTTGATGACCACTTGTATATACATCTTAGAAAAGCATTTCTTGGTTCACATTCATCTTCTGGTTTATAATTTGCAATATATCTGTTCCATATAGGATAGGTCCACGTTAGTGGTATTAAGATGATTGCCACAAGAGCTAAAGCAGTATAATCTAACCATGCATTCCAGTTCCACCTAAAGATTTAAAATTCAAAACTTTTATTTGTTCGATATATTGGTTTTTACTTACTGTGGTAGGGTAAGATTCAATATGATGATTGTAGCTATAAATAGTACGATGTATAATAATAAATAATACTTAAATAATGGATCCAATAACTTGATAAATTGCCATTCCAATTTGAAATTACGAAATGTGAGAAATAATGGATTTATTTCTTTAACTTTAATCCATTGCCTGTAATAAACATAAATTTTATGTTGGATATTTTCTACCAAAACATACTTACTCATATTTGGAGAGTGGCATATTTTCAATTGCTGACTTCATATTTTCATCAGTTCTCCTCAATCGCTCATTATATCTATTTATATTATTGTCCATAAAAGCTGTCCTACGCTTTACTTCACCTGGAGTTATTCTTCTACCACTTACACGATTAGTTAATACTGGATAACCACTTGGTCTTCTATTTATTAACATTCCTATGGGCGTCTGTATATTTCGAAGAGATTCCCTACGTATATAATGTTCACTATTTGAATATGCACTTATTATATTATCACCATCGCACATATCAGGAGCACTTGAACTTTTTGATAAACCATTCTTGTGAATACCATTCGGTATAACATCTGAATTTTCTAAATGAGTGTTGTTAGTATAAACAGAATTATTGTTTAAGATTATATGGTTTACAGGATTATCAAGTGAATCTTCATTTGGGTCTGTTTCTCCGATCATACTTAATCTTTTTCTGTCTGAATTGCTAGCTGTATTTTCCTTTGGTGAATTATTTTCCTAAAAAAAAAGAAAAAACAAGGTTAATATTAATAGTATTAACATATCATTGCATGCCTTCGGCTGTGCTTGTGACTTAGTATAGCAAGCATCGCATGTTTAATTTAAATCGATGAAACCTTGTTGATGTAAGCTTTTTGGTATGTGCCGGAGAAAATCGTTTAATTTTTAATTTTTGCTTTAAAAGTTCTTCCTTTTTTACCGGGTGAAAAATCTTTTGTCGCTTGATTCGGATTCCGAAGGCAAGAACGACAAAGAAATATCGCAATTAAATTAAACATGGAGCTTATTCATAAGCATGATGTGTAATTGAATGCCAATCAGTTGGATACATACTTGAAGCGATCAGTTCTCTGATCTATAAAATAAAATAAAAGTGAGAAAGTCTTAATAATCACCTGGGGTAGGTCTGGAGAAATCAAAAATGTCGTTACATTGTATGGCTTCAAAATTTCATTAGTAGAACCAGTGTCTACAGGCTGTATATTGTATGGTTTTGTTATCAAATCATAAGTTTGCTTGGTTATATGAATTTTTCTGAAAAAACATAAAACCTGTAAGCATTTGTAGGCTTTTAACATCCGTAAGATTACAAAGAAACAAATTTAAATTACCCAGGTTCTCCAGTTGTCTCCATTTTATTAGCCAGATACACATCTTTCGACCAAATATCAAACTGCCACTTCGTTGCTCCAATCAAACCGCTTAATATTTTACCAGAATGTATACCAATACGCATATCTATTGTCAGACCTCTTTTTTCCCTGTTAATTAAACTCCATTAACACCAATAAGTACCATTTTAACAAAAACTTACCTAACAGAACGAATTATAGATATCATCCTTAATCCAAGATCAACACAGGCTTCCGCATGGTTAGGTGCCAGTTTTGGTGGTAAGCCAGCCACACAATAATAGCAATCGCCCAAGAATTTTATACGAAGGACATTTAAATCCTGCAATTTAAAATATTTATCCAAGAAATCGATTATAAATAATGAAATTGTAGTACCTCTGATGCATCATCAAATCCACCAAATAATTCATTTAATGTTTCTACTAATGTGACAACAGGCAGTTGACTTGTCATTGCTGTATAATTTACAATGTCAGCGTATAAGATAGTTACATTATCATATTCATGAATATATGGTATTCTAAAAAATGATTAAAAATCAATATTATGCATGAAAAAAGTTAAAAAAAAAATAATTACTCCAAAGGATCGCTAGTAACACTTTCAAGGAGTTTTTCCACATTTTCTATTTTGCATATTATATCTCTTCTTACTTCATTTATGGTATGTTCTGGTATAATACTTAACATAAGTTGTTCCTAAAATTAAATTATGATTGAAAAATAGGCATTTGTTTAAATTATCTTTTGGGTTCAAACTTTAGTTGTTTCAATATTTGGCATTTATTTTGAATAGAATTCAGAATTTCTTACCTCTTGTTCTTTTTCATATTTTAGCTTAAGTGTTGATTCAACACAAGCTCTGTGGTCCAAAAATGCTCGTCTTTTTACCAATTCACTTGTAAAGCGAAAGTACACTCCTAAACCATTGATACAAAGTAAGTATATCAAATCCGACCCTAACTGGAAATATTACAAAAAATATTAATTTACAAAATAAAATAAAAAGTCAAAATATTACCTTTTCCCAAATGTGGTCGTTTGTATCTTTATAAGTGACAAATCCCAATACCAGTAAATAGCAAACTGTTATAGAAATACCTAATAAGAATGCAAGCAAATTGCTGCTGATATTGCAAAAAAGATAGCAAGCTATTAAAACGTGTGTTGTATATGCCGGTTTTAAATGGAGGGAATAAGTTGACAGACCATAATATATGGGTATAATAAGATCAGTTAAGAATACTAAAGAGAAAATTATCGATGCTAAGAGTTTTAAAATGTTAGCTCTGTTTTTAGCATAACGTTCATTTAGATATAAAGCTACAAGTGCTAATACGCTCGTAATACTATATAATATGAGATCCAATATAACATCAGTTAATGTATGCGATTCCTAAAAAAGAATAAGAAATCAATCAAAAGGTGAGTTATATAAAATAAAAATAAAATTTAGAAAACATTTGTATGCCCTTTTTAATGCAGTGTACTACCCGTTTCAGATTTTAGATTTCACACATAAATTGTATTAATTACCAATTAGCTTGATTTCTATACAAAATATGACATGCTGATGAATTTGGAAAAATGCTCAAAAAACAAAATTTACAAAAGGAAAAAAAAGAAACGCTACTACTGCAATTCTCAGAACCCTTGGGTAGTGTTATCCGACCGTACCGTACAGTTACCGTTACCGAAACCGAACCGACCAACAATTACTGTTATCACAGTACACCAGTGATGTGCGTTGACATGTCAACAATGATTGTTGACATCTTCGTGTCAACAATTGATTTTTCACGTCAAAAATGTCAACAATGTCGACAATGCGTCAACAATGTGTCAACTTTGCAAATAAAGTAGGATTCTGCACATTTTTCGTTAAACCTAACCTGTAAACACAGGTGCTAAAATATGCTAAAATGTCTAATAAGGCAAAATAAGATCATTAATAAGATGTTTAAGACAATTCAAGAATCAAAATGGCTGAAAGGCCCAAGAATAAGAATTCTGATGAATTGGGTTTTCAATTAAAAAAGACTGTAACAGTAACTGAAGATAGAAAAGAAAAATCAAAATATTATTTAAATAAAATGGCATTAAAAAACTAAATCCTATTTTTTATTCTTATTTCCATGGAATCAGTAAAATTACAAGCATGTTTACTCATAGCTCCATAGGCCCATACCACAGATTACATACCTCATACTAAGATTTTTAGTTAGGGTAATTCTAGCAATGTGACAGTTAGTATACATAGGTATCTTAATGCAAAGGATTTTATTAATTGAAAAAACAAATGCTAATATGACGAACAACATCCTAGCGTTTATTTTTTTTTTTCTAATCAAAATCATTTTATATGTACATTAGACTTGAACGTACTTAAGCATCTCACAATTCCCCGTGCCTCATATTTGCCCTTTATTGTAATAAACTATTTAAGATTTAAATAATAAAGGAAAAATTGTAGGGGTCAAAATTTGAATTTGTCGCCCTTATTTTTAAGTTTAATGGACAAGGGTTGGTAGAAGGGCAGCGACGATAAGTATTAGCGGCGAATACGTATAAGAAACGTTATTATGTTTATGTGGAAAAACCATTATGTATTTTTGTGAAATAAAGAATAAAAACTATTTAAATCTATTTTTTGAATAAAACCGGCAAGGCCTACAAAATCAAGTTAACAGCTTTGCGCATGTGCATTCATAGTATCTAAATTGTTGACATCAATAAGGTCACGTCAACAATTCATATTGTTGACATGTCAAGAATGAATTGTTGACCTCGACATTGTTGACACGCACATCACTGCAGTACACTGTACGCAAACCACCGGGACTCTACTGCATGCTTCAGTTAACCGCCCGCACGTCTTCCATACCTCCTTCTAGTGTTGTAATTTTGACGTCCAAGCAGAGATTCTCAGCCGTGATAGAGCGCTGAAAAAAAAACCTTCAAGAGAAAACGACAGGAACTCAGTCTGAAGACCATCAAGTAGAGCAGAATATTACGCATATTTTTGATTATAGTTCAGTTCTTCATTTCGTTTCATTTTCTAATTACACGTATCTCAGTTTATTTACTACTTTGCAAAGCCTCAGAACAAATTTAAAGACAATCAACCACTTTTTCTTAGAAATAGTTAGTCTTTGTGGGTCTGATAGTTGAACATTTGACTATCTACCTAAGAATTCTATCTTCTGGGAAGAATTTAAACCAGTGAGTCACGTGTGGCTACGATAAACATCCTTAAGAGGGGTTGGAATACCTTCGGGTTTGGCTAGATTCCAGTAATTGAAGCTACGATAGCCAAGAAAACACTACTCAAAGCCTGAGTCATTACATAACTCCAATTGTCATGTAATACAAGGTACAAAAATTAGATAAAACAAAAAACAATGATACACTGTTGAAGATATCTATTATATTTCGCTACTTTTAACGATTTTTCCTATTGGGAGTATTTTGCCTTAATTTACAACAAGGTTCTCAATAAAAGATTACAATGGAAGGGAGTACTAAATTAAAATCCGGCTATAGATAGCATGGATGAAAACAGTTGAAAACATGATGTCCAGTAGTGAGAATATTATGGAAGGCACGAAGCGCAAGTCATAAAGTTGATCTGATATTTATCTGAAGTGCATCATTGTTCTATAAGTTTTGTTCTGGCCAATCAGATTTTGTAAGGCTGGCTTCAGACATTAAGCCAGTGAGGCGACTGCTGTTGTTGATCAAAGGTAGAAAAATCGTCTCTACTATTGAAACATAGCTGTCGTAGCTTCGCTCCCCTGCCCCATTTGCAAGTTCCGACCAGACCTAAGACCTCTCCTGAAATCCTCTTCTTCTAGTCGTCTTGGAGTGAAACGAGTATGGGCGCCTGCACTGACCACCTTTCAAGGTCACTTTTGTTTTAAAACGGATCTGGCTGTGCCTTACGTTAACCATTTTGGTGTTGGTCAAAGGAAGAATGAAAGTCTTTAATATTGAAACCGCCTTCACCAAAATTACTGCAAGAATCGACACAGCAAGTTACCCCACGTGAAGTTGGCGACAGCAAAGCAAGATACAAGTTTTTCCAACAAAGAACCAATGGTCGGTCTGAAAGTAGCCAACATCCATGTAGTGTGAGTATACCGATTAAATTTACCTACAAAATGTTCGATAGAAGTCGCTACCTAAGAGAAGAAAAACGTGCATCAACAAAGGAAAATATCAGGATGGTTGAGTCAACAAGCATACCCGACGGCCGTATACAATACAAATTGTACCGTCCTCGTCATGACAAACTCCCTTACCGTCGCTGCTTTACTGTCAACCACCTATCTTGCCCAAACCGTTTACCATCGCTGCTGCCCCAATTTATGCAGTGTTCATTGCATATCCCTTTATCACCACTGCTTTACTGTCAGGCACCTATCTTACCCTGACTTGTATCGTCCCCATTACTACAAATTCGCATATCAACTTTTCCTTTCCTTATTACAGAAGGCTGAAGATAGACCACACTTGCCTGCCTAAGTAAGATATCAAAGTTTGATGGCAAAATCAATCGAGCGGAAGAGATCCGGTTACATATGACATCCAGGAAGATAACTTCTCAGCGCTATACCGGTGCCGCAACGATTACAAGCAATGGAAGACGTGGAAAAGCTTCAAGGGAAGTATTAAAGAATTCTACTTACCAACTGACTACCATATTAATCTAAAAGGGCAAATCAATCATCAGGTCCAAAGAGAGAATGAATCTATGACACACTACGTGACCATATCGTAACGGTAGCCTATCCAAAACCCTGAAGATGTACTGATTGCATCGCAATTTGTTGTTTGAAAAGAAGATTTGCTGAATAAGAAGCTTGTTGGTTCCACCAATCGTCAAAAACCGTTCCTACTCCACCAATAAGTATCCAAATACTACCCCGACACGTCCAGGGTCAACCCCAGAATGTTCGAGCCTGCAAAGACTCCAAGCCAACAAAACGAACAACGAAGACGCCTGTCAAGGTCCTCCCAACATGCTGGTGATGTAGATAAACCGAACATTTCAGTTTCAAGCGCAGAAACAAACCAGCTTTACTCTGATCAAAATGCGGAAAAAAAGGCATAACGTTTAGAAACTGCCGTGCCAGAATTTGAAGAGTTCGAATACTGCAGCTTGTAAAGCAACCGAGAACAGACCGTTCATACTAGAAGATCAGATACAGGATCTACAATATCATTTATGGCCCCAAAGACAGTACGAAATGTGTAGTGTGCTGCAGTGTAGGCATATACAACCGAAATAAGCATCGGAAATATCTGTAAAACACATACCTTCTACCGCATTAGCATATGATGTACTCCTGAGAATGAACTAAAAACTACCGATATCCACGTGAAGAGTTTTTGGCCAGCTACGCAAACAGACTTTACAAATCTTCAACCTGCTGACATCGGGAGCATAGAATACTGCAGCCGGAACCGAAGAAACCCAAGAATTAATAGTAACCAGCAGCACCGACGGGTACACCTAAAGCAGAAGAAAGTAAGCGTTTGTGTGTGACACCAACCAACTCCAACAGATGAGAAATCAAAGCAATTGAAAAAACGCAGAAGCGATGAGTAAGTAAATTGCGTCTTACTGAAGGATTTAAGTTAGTAGTATTAAACCCCAGGACATCTCAATAAATTGCATAGAAACAAGCAGACCTGGTTCAAAACAAAATCTTAAGAAGTGGATGCTAGTCCTGAAAACGAAACGCCTCCTCGATTTAGGGCTAAGTTGCAGCAGGAATCCTTTGGGTGAACGAAGAACTGGTTGGCTTTGGGAGAGATCGAAAGTATGTTAGAATTAGATAACACATCGTTCAATAAGTCCCGAGACTAACCCAGAGATGGTGCTAGTAGTACCAAACTAGCCACGTTTCCCTAGAGTGCGAACCTTCACATGAAACGTGTAAAAATTTCACGTCGATTGGACCACAAACAGCAGAGTTATCGAGGTTAGAGTAAAGTTACTTTGTAATTTGTTTGAAAAATGGAACAAAGCGAGTTTCGCGTGTTGATAAAACATTGTTTTTTAATGGGTAAAAACACCGTAGAAGCCCAGCAATGGCTTGAGAAACGTTACCCGGACTCCTCTCCATCCAAATCAACGATTTGTCGTTGGTATGCTGAGTTTAAACGTGGTCGTACGGACACAAACGATGCGGAACGTTCGGGTAGGCCATTGGAAGCCGTTACACCGGAAAATGTGAGTGAAGTATTCAAAATCGTAATGAAAAATCGCAAAGTAAAGGTCCGTGAGATTGCAGAAATGACACAGATATCATCTGGAAGCGTATTTACAATCCTTCATGAAAAATTGAGCATGAAAAAGGTTTTTTCCAAGTGGGTGCCGCGATTGCTTTCAATGGAACAAAAACAGCAACGAATCGACGATTCAGAGAGCTGTTTATCGCTATTTACTCGCAATAAAAAGGATTTCCTGCGTCGATACGTGACCATGGATACATCATTTCACTCCGGAGTCGAATCGGCAATCATCTGAGTGGCGCATGGCTGGCGAAAGCCGCCCAAAGCGTCCAAAAACGCAGCAATCTGCTGGCAAAGTCATGGCGTCTGTTTTTTGGGATACACATGGCGTCATTTTCATTGACTACCTGGAAAAAGGTAAATCGATCAACAGTGATTATTATATTGACTTGTTGGTACGTTTGAAGGAGGAGATCGCAGCAAAACGACCGCACATGAAGAAGAAAAAAATCCTTTTTCAGCAAGACAATGCACCATGCCACAAGTCCATGAAAACAATGGCAAAAATCTACGAGTTGGGCTTTGATTTGCTTCCCCACCCCCCGTATTCGCCAGATTTAGCCCCCAGCGACTACTGGCTCTTTGCTGATCTCAAAAAAATGCTCCAGGGAAAAAAATTTGGCTCGAATGAGGAGGTAATTGCCGAAACTGAAGCCTATTTTGAAGCAAAGGATAAATCCTTCTATAAACATGGTATAGAAATGTTGGAAAGGCGTTGGAAAGATTGCATCACTCTAAAAGGAGATTATATTGATGAATAAAAATGATTTTTGAAAAAAAAATGTTGTTTTCGTTGTTAGTCTCGGGACTTATTGAACGATGTGTTACCATTAACAAGAGTAGACTGAGCAAGCAGAATTCAAGACAAAACCCTGTAGATTGGCACCTAAAGAAGAGGATAAAGATCAAATCTTAGCCTTGCCGATTAAGCAAAGCTCTTTTGATACAATCAAGAAGATGATGAGATCCTAGGTCTTCTGGAGATAAACCAAACCTTATATTGGAAGGAAACGCGATGATATCGATTCTGTAGTAGTATCCCAAAATGAGATCAACACTTGGGTTTGTCAAAACACCTTGCTTAAATAAGAATCCTGAAACTGAGAGTCTCGTACATCTTTCAGCGTGTATTGAGCTGTTGCAATTTATATTGGAAAATCACTCTTTATTGCCGTTTACGTAAATTAATATATTCTTCTCATAGGCATAAATGAATATCGGAATAATCTAATGCTAAATCAACCAGCTGAAAAAGATTGCCTGAAAATATTCTTGTAGTAATCAAATTTTTGAAAAGAAAAACCACAATAACTGATTGTCACTATCATTTATTCAAGTCAGCGAGGTTATGTAGAGATTAAACATAGAAAATAACTTCTAGCACGAGAAAGTAAAAGCGTCGCGACGTAGTACTGCATTAAATAAATTTACATACAAATATTATTTTTTTTATTAGTAAACTTACCGCATTAATTACTAAAACTATAATAAAATGAGCTGTACTAAGAAACGCTTGAAGTAATAAAAATAATGAGAAATAGGCATGATTAATCCTCTCCGTATATCGATCGAATAGACGTCCCAACTCTTCATTGAAACGAAATTGCTCCTAGAATTAGAAATTATGACATAATTGTACTCTCAAAATTTTTGTTTAAAAAGTCTAAAAAATCTAGTTTTGTTTACATTTTCCTCCGGTTATCTTACGAATAACAGGAAATACCATTAGGTATGCGATTGGTAATCAATAGTAAAGATAACCTGTAATTCTAATTTTGCATTGCCATAAAAAAGAAAATCACTTTCAACAAAACAATATCTTATCAATTATATAAATAAAAAATAATAGGCTGTTTTACGTTGAGGAATTTTCCAAAAATCCCAGTCCCTTTTTCTAAACTAAATGTGTGACGAATTCTCGTTTAGTAATCGCTTCGCGATTTCCAATACAAAGAATCGTCTTATAAACAACAGTTTAGGTAGAAATGGTATTACTAGAAATCTCCGACTCAACTATTTTTTAAATTCCAATCAATGATCAACATTAAACAAAAAAACTTTTTACACAGGGCTGACAAAACGTGCTTACGCTCAAAGATAAATTTCTCATTTAAAAAATGCATGAATAATTGTTGATAAAGTGATTAATTATTACAAGTGTAGATACTAATTTCGTTGCAATTATTGTAGCTCGTAAGATAAGATTTTAGTGCATTTGTTCTATTAATTACAGACTTAAGACTTATCGAAAGAATAGCGTGAATGTGGCAATGACTTTCTACAAGGTTAAATTAAAAAGTAAAAGACACGAAATTGTAGATCTCTACGCTAACTTTTTTTTAAATATTGACTTACACTGTGAAACAATTATTGGAAATGTTCCAGGGCTAGAAGGTTACAAACCATCTGAGTTAAGTAATCAAACCACAGACTCAAAGTATTTTTTATTATCATGCGTGCTTCTGTTAACATAATAGGTATCTAAAAAAGTATCCCAAATTCGAGGTTTCCGCATATTGATGGTTTTGTCTCGCTAAGGCAACCAAAATAAATTTTGAAATAAAAAAGAGTACAAAACTAGCTATAATAAAGTTGCCAGACGTCTCGTATAACATGGGTTGTCCTATATTTGACGTCTTTTTTAGCGTTCCGTATAATTCGTCAACGTTCTCCGTCCTTACAACACAATGACACTGGTCAGCCTGCAGTATCCGCGTACGTTTCCTTGGTATAATATGAATGAAGTGACAGGAAGAAGCTTGCAGCTAGTTGTCTTGGTATAGACAGTGTCTGGAGCGGAGGTGGAAGATTCGAGAGTCATCTTCAATGGGCAATAAAAAACATCCAGCTAGCGAAGCGTACGAGTACCTTTATTTGCAGAATATCGAGTTAGGATGATCTGAACAAGGTTGATGGTAGAAAAACGGCATTTTGCTTTTCAGAATCATCACCATGCGCCCATTCGGTCAGTGTGTGCGGTATTGGACGGCTGAATAAAGAGCGTTGATTGGTGCGTCACACCTTGACGTTCCATCGTAAAACTGTCTTGGAGAGCGTGGAAAGCTTAACTCCAATCAAGATAGCATATCATTCGCTGGTAATGAACAGGCAAACAGTGGAAACACCTTAACAACACGTCTTCATTTTTCCACACCAAATCAGAGAACTGAAAAAAGTGTGTAAGCAACTTGCAGTAAGGCACCTTTGAGCATGTCAGAAACAGACTGGTGTGTGGCTTGCCCCAAGCCAAACAAACAGCTCTTGTTATTGGTTAGTACACATGTTAGTGCATACACGTACAAGAAAGGAGCTTAGCTAACCTGGTGATTAGTCAGCATCATGGCATTGAATTGCTATTTAGATACTCTTAGCGAAAATTCTGCCTTGCGAGACATCGTCGCAATGTGGAGAAACTTTTTGTACAAAATTCAATAAGAACCCTAGATATTTTCACTAATTTAGATAAAATGTTGCAATCTATTTATTACCTATTCTACAATAGATAATTGGAAATGAAACATTCGTAACATAAGAATAATACTGTCATCACAGTCTAAGTATTTTCTTGTAATATTTGCTTCATCTTCGATGATTGTGGCTATTTACATAAACCAAGTTTCTATAAATTAGTCTAAAAAGAGCAATTCTTTCTTTCCGATTAATTCTTAGTTATCTTCTACCCATTTCTTCCATCCCTTCCGGTCTCTCGCCAGCTCCTTCATTTGTTGTGCAGTTTTC
>VTPC01005293.1:0-16962 GCA_011009095.1 Ignelater luminosus
CTTTATTTTACTCAAAGTTTATGCTAATTTGTGTATCATCGAGTTTTACGTACATGAGTTACCCAAACGTAAGATATTTTTCTTAAATGTCGATGAGCTTCTAACACATTATTCTGTTGCAAAGCATATCATTTTGTTAACTTGTCCCATTATTTATTTTGTATAATATGTGCAATTAAATAATAATTTAGATAATTCAATATTCTAGGCTATCGTTTGAATATTAGAAGTCAAATGGACATTCGGTTTCAAGTACAGATGATATACTATCTTAGCAGAATTGCAAACTTATGACAGCTAACATTTTCATTTGGCAATAAAATAAAATAGGAAACCTTTTTTTCAAACCGATTTTAACTCCTAGATTACGTTTTGTAACTGAAATAATTAGTCCTCCAACTGTTTACTTGCATGCAGGTAAAAGTACAATTACAAAGCAAGCTCTCTAAATTTTTTTATAACTTCTTTTCTTGTAGAAATTAAAATGTTGTAAGAAAGCATTTTTGTACTAAAAACATTTTTTAATTAATTAAAAATTATACACCTTAATTGCAAAGTAAATTACAAACCAAATATTTAGTCATAGTTTAACGGACCGTACGCATCGTGTAAGCATTTTGCAACATTGAAAGCAGTTTGACAAGCGTCGGATCCTTTTAGAGTCTGTAGACCATTACACTTATCGATTGCTGCTATGGTTTTATCTTTATCTACAATTGGTGGAATGTACTCCTTCATTGATGTTAAATTAACCTCACCGGCGTCATTCATCATATTGAGTTTTTGGAAAAAACATTTAAAATAACATTGGAAATTTTTATCTTCAGGGAAATTACGTTCTTCGAATGCCTTTCTCAGCATGGTATTGTTAACATTATTTTGTTGTCCACATTCTTTGTGTAAAGTACTTAATTTTTCTTTTATACTCGAATCACTTTCCTAGAGAAGAATTCATTAATAATTTGTTTTCTTTTTAAATAAACTAATGCTGTACTTACTTCATCTTGTTGAGAAAAAACCACAAGAGTAAAGAGCAGTAAGGATACCAATGTTGCATGCATAGCAATAAAAATTTGTGAAAGAAACTCAACTTTGCTATTATAGACACTATTACGTTGAGCAAAAATGAAGTTTCAAAATGAATTGCAGTTTGCGAATTTAATGTTGCACAGTTGTGGTGTTAATAGTCCTCGAAGACAAATTACATTTAATTTAAAAACCCACATTCAATAATATGACACCATGACATAATTGTTGATTCTTGGAAACAAATGCAATAGCAATTTTCATTAAAGTCATTCTTTAATAATTTGGGCAATAATGACGGTTTGTTTTTCTAAGTTATTTCTTTTTTTTTTTCTTGTTAAGATTTCTGTTTTACTTAAATTAACATATCTTAATATTTAGACATATTCCTCCCTGCTTAATACTGACTTGTTTACAATAAGCAGAATTACTTTTTAATTTTCATTGATATACAGGGTGTTCTGATGATCTGTGCATGAACTACAAAATTATATTCTACCAGAGACGTATTCAATTCTACTGGGGACTTATTTTACTTAATTTACTGAGAAACCAGTACACGCTTTACTCACAATGGGTCAAGAGCGTTTTTGACAACCGTATCTTTCTCTAAAAAATAGGCCAAAACCGAAGTGTTTAAGTCGCTTATCATAAGGATCTGCCAGAAAGGCATTTTTTATATAATTGTTTGATTTAAGGCCTTTTAGAATATTAAGTACAAGCTAATATGAAGAAGTCATCTCATTAATTTTCTATTTTGCTCTAATATGTGTAACTCCGCCTACAGCACTCTGAGGCGGATTGAGTAGCTCTAATAGCACTGTTGCCGGTCCAAGCCCGGGAAAAGAAGGTGGGTTTGTGAGCAAGGTTAGCAACCTACCTATTGTAAAATGATTCAAAGCTCAAAGCACTACTAATCAAGCTTTGGAAACCGGACGGATTCAGTGGATAAATGCGAGACAACGGAAAAAACGACTATGGAAATCACAAAAACTGCAAATTGGAAGCTGGAATATTATAACGTCATGGAACAGTAGAGACCAGGAAATCATTATGGAATTGAGCAAACACAAGATCGAACGATACGTCCATTGTCGGAATTGAAGAAAAAAGGAAAAGGAAACATAAGGTGCCAAAATTACATGCTGTTCTATACCGGGAAAGAGAAAAGTCAAACAGCACAAGGTGGAGTGGGGATCCTTCTACATGAAAATCACATACACGAAATTTAGTATGTAAAAAGTAATATTGGGTACATTTTTCTTAAAACTGAAACAAAGAAGACGTAGTTTACAAGCGTATTTGCGCCAGATATAAACAAACCTAAAGAAGAACGCGCTGCCTTTTTCGAGAAACTGCAACAACTACCCGAGAAATCTAAAATCTTCGTAATGGAAGATTTTAATTCCGGGATCGGTAACACAGTTATACCAAATCTTCAATAAAAATGTCATTAACAGCAACGGAGAAATGCTGATAACATTATGTGCACAGAACGAATAGCGTATTGATAAATACATTCTACGCGCATAAAAACCAGAACAAATACATTTTTGGGAATATGAGAGACCAAAATTCCGTCATCGACTATATTATCAGCAATAGAGCTATCCATTCTAGTCAAATACTAGACGTAAGAACACTAACATCGGCAAATGTAGGCACAGAGCAGTGCTATGCAAGTACCACCTTAAAGCCAATCTCCAAAAGAAAAACCACCCTTCAGTATCGAAGAATTTAACATAGAATCATTAAATGACGACTCAACTAAATTACTATATAAGAATAGATTAGAAGAAAAAACGGTTTCTATCCATATAGTAGAAATGAAGATATAGAAAGCACCTGGGATAAGATAAAGACAAATATAACCGAAAGTGCAAAAGAAGGCTTTGGAATCAGAAAAGTGAACAGAAACGGGCGAAAGAACAATAAGCCTTGGTTTCCAGAGGAGGTAAAACCATTAGCGAAAGAAAAGAACGACGTTCATATTAGATACAAAACATAAGAACAGCTGAAGAGTACGAAAAATACAAGGCAGTAAGAAATAAAGTGAATGACGCAATAAAAGAAATGAAGATGGCATATTGGGAAACATTTTCTGTCGACATGCAACACGACCTGTATAGAAGACGGGAAAAGATCTGGAATACACTAATAAATAGGATAAGAGCAGTTAACGAAAAAGTACAAACAAACACCATTAGACCAGAAAAAATGGGAAATCTATATAAAAACTCTATATGGACAACGAGAAAGTAGCAAAGAAATCTACGAGAAGAATATCTGCATGGAACAAGTTTTAGGAAAAGAAGATATCATAATACAGGAAGAAGTATACGAAGCACTAATGAACATGAAAAACAGAAAAGCCCCAGGCCCGGATCAAATCGTTAATGAAATGCTTAAGTACGCTGGACCTGAATTTGAAAAAACGCTAACATTATTATTTCAAAGAATAGTTTCAACCCATTCCACTGAATGCAAAAACAGCATTACGATTCCAATCTACAAAAAAGGAAACAAAAACAATCCGGAAAACTACAAAATGATAACAATACTAAACAGCACTAGCAAGTTACTAACAAAAATTATAACAACAAAACTAACAAACAGGATCAAAATGAGCAAAGAGCAACAAGGCTTCAGACCAAACAGATCGACAGTAGATGCAATTTTTATTCTAAAACAAATGATTGAAAAATCTCTAGAATATTAAAGACCTCTATTTCTTTGTTTGGTAGATCTTGAAAAAGCATTTGGCAGATACAAATAGCCGATGTCTTAAAAACACTCCGAGAACATAAAATACATAAAAATTATATTAACGTAGCAGAACATCTTAATAAGGGCAATGCAACAAAGAAAGATACCACAAGGATTTACCAAAAAAATATCAGTACCAACGGGAATCCGGCAAGGTGACAGCATGAGTCCGATTCTGTTCAACTTAATTATGGACAAAATGAGAAACAGCGTGAGAAAAGTTAACGTAAGGTATAGAATGGGACAAAAATCTATGAAGATATTATGCTATGCCGATAGCGCAATGTCAACAGCAGACAACAAGGATGACTTACAGCGGCTATTGTATTGGTTCTAAACAACAGCAGAGAAGCTCAATATGCAAATATTGGTAGAGAAGGCGGAATCAATGATCATATCAAAAGAGCCTATAAGATGTAAATTGGCCGTAGATGACAAGTTCATTCAGCAAACTATGCAATGCACGTATTTAGCAGTGGAAATAACAAGCTGAAGAACTTACAACGGAAGGTTTGCACTTAAGTAAATAAAGCCTCAATAATCTCTGGCTATCTAAGAGATCTCGTGTGGAGGAATAAATACACATCCAGTAAAAGCAAAGTTCGCATCTAGAAACCAGTAGTAAGACCAGTGCTCACATGCGCGGCAGAAACTCGAGCAGATAGAACAAAAGGAACATAATGAAGGCAGCAGAGATGAAAACATTAACAGCAACTAAAAGAGTAAGTTTGAGAGACCAGACAAGAACTACGGCAATAAAAAAAGATTTCAAAATTCACACAAGATCGAGACGGCGATATTGGAAAGATCATATCAATAAAATGACGGACGATTAATGGGCAAAATGGGCAAAAGATGAAAAACCCAATTCAAAGAGACCCCTTGGCAGGCCACGCAAGAAATGGCGCGAAAGTTGGACATCAGCTTCCCAAGAGGCTTAATATTAATAAAGTAGATGGAACAAGACTAAGTATTATCAAGAAGAGAAAAATGAAGAAAAAGAAGCTCTAATATGTAAGGTTTAGTGTTAGACTTTCACTTGGTCTAGTTATGCAATGATTTGAAACCGAATTAAGCAACCCTGTCGGCTAACTTTTTTAATTTGTCTTCTATGTCTAAAATAAGAATAAGAAGTTTGCGGTACAAACTTCTGAGTTATCCTGTATAATAAAGAATATTAGTGGCACCCTTTAAGTAAATATTAATTGTGATGGTTTTTATTTTTTTTTATTTTTTTCGTAAATCTCTTGATAATTCAAGTTTTGACGCCCACTGACAATAAGCACTAAGTTAAGAGTTTTTAAAGTTGAACAAACTGTCTTTCTTTCTCTTAATAAATTATAAATAACAATACTGTATTCGAGCCACTTAAAATATTGCAAATCCACTTATTGCCAACAAAACGTTTTTGTCCTCACATTTGTGAACGTGAATGTTTTAGATTCGCCTCATGATAGTAATATTAAATTAAAGATAAAGACTCCGAACTGTCTTTTTTTAAGTAGGTAGCAAATTTGTGAGATTTTTATTGAAAATGTACCTAATTTGTAACGTAAATGAGATAAAAAGATGTTGCAAATTGAAAGAACAAAATCTTCTTTAACGAATACAAAACTAACTTGTTCCCTTTAAAATTGCATCCGATTTCTGAATGTTTTCCTTTTTTGCTTATAGAACTCGTATAGTTTAGTATAAAATTTTATGAACCCATAAAGAACGATTTTCCAAGTGTCGTTTTATTTATATACTTTACATTTTGCGTGAATAAAAAAAGGAAATTTCACATATAATACGTTCCAATTTAAAGAGAAAAAAACAATGTAACACTTGACCCTTTAGAATACAGATTATCCAGCATTTTCTTATTTGCGAGACTTTCCAGGTCAACGGAAATCCTGTATTAGGCAAAAATTCTTTATTTTAATAGAGTTGGCTCAAGAACGTCCTTTTTTTGGATTGACTTCGGAGGAAAATTTATACAAGCCATTTGGGCTTAATGCTCCATCGTCCTTGAATGGAGAGAAAGTCCGTTATCTACACCTTTCCACCCGCTAATGTCCTTACTGTGCGGCGGCTCCAGGCGGCCAGGGTAATTGACTAAATTGATACTACAGTGCGGAATCTTGAACTAATCCAACTAATTATAACCGGTACGATGCCTCCCTTTGCGCTAACTGTCAAGATGAATTTACCGATGTCTGTCTGGTTTGTACTAGATTATTATTATTATTATTACTATCATCATCATCATTATTATTATTATTATTATTCACTATACGAGCTTGACCGGCTTAGCGTAATTAATAATAAAGGGAGTAGCGTTATTTGCAAGTAGATGGAAACTCCGTCGGAATACAAACGCAATGGGGTCATAAACAGAAAATTTTGCCTTTGTGAAGGGGATAAAGATTTAAACCCATTTGCTGGATCTAATAGACACAAAGGATTCACTAAATTTTCCTAGGATTTCGTGGATTTCAAGGATTCTTCATGTCTCATTCGTGAAGCATTTGATAGATCCCTGCTTAATTTTTTTGTGGGAGAAACAAAGCGCCATTAAAATTAAAATTTTGTTTTTTATTCAAGTTTTTTATTGGTCGGTAATTTAAGGGTACTTGGTATACTTTTCCCGTTAATTTATCTAACGTGAAATAATTTGAGATAGAAAGGGTTGTTTTCTGTTGGTAAGTTTTAAGTACATTCTGGTGTTTAATTAATTATCCCCTTTTCACTAGTACTCCATTAATTTTGTTTTCAACGTAGGTATATTTATAAAAATTGATGTCGATTAAAACTTCATTTTGCAGTTTGTAAATTCCTAGATGGTTATCTCGAACGTTCGCCGCATTTCTAAATAAATAAACATCAGTTACAACCTCTTGTGGTTCGCAATACTACATCGATATATGTTACATTTCTTAGTGTCAAAAGTGTCTTTTTAAATAGTTCCTTACTATCATTTACAGCAATTAAAACTTAGTTCCGTTACAATTGTATATTTTTCTCATGTAAAGATAAACAATCTCTGAACTTGTTTTGTTACTAGGTAGTAATCACATGACATAATTTATCTTTGTTAGAAAGTGGACATAAATTGGAGGCTTTCAATTCATTTGTAGTACCTACGAAAGTGTAAGATATAGTCTGAAGTTTGTACAATAGCATAAAACACAGACCTTTCACTAAAAGCTTTAATAATCTAAACGATTTCGAGTGGTGTAAATACGTTTCTCACAGAAATACAGTATCAAACAGAGAATATACCTACCTACCTCTTTGTGACGCGATTTCAAACCTGGTATAAAAGCTTTTTCGCGTATACCAGCGTATGTCATTTCAAATTAAACTTTTTTTCAATAAAAATCTTTCACTTATAAAGAGTGGATGGAAAAGTCAGTTTTAAAGTAAAAAGTTCTTTGGTAAATAAATCTAATTCTGGTTTCACATCTCTTACTATTAAAATCAAAGTTAGCCTAAAGAAGGTAAATGTTAGAGCTACACATTTTTCAGTTGTACCACGCTTTTGTTACTCTTATTTCCACATAATACAATATTTTAGATGTAGAGCCTTGTGTCAGATAGACTTCCCGTTACCTTTAGTTTGGAAAAAAAGCCCATAAGGCCAGATCGACTTGAAAAACGCAATTATCCAAAAACCACAACACCAAAAAACCCGGCTAGTTTAGAAAAAAGTTGTAAAAAGTCCAATTAATCCTAAAAGTCAACCAGTTCAAAAAGCCTGATTAGTTCTAAAAGTCTTATTGACCTAAAGATACTAATACAGGGCTCGAAAACCTGAAACAAGTCATTGAATGATTATAAAAATCGGTAGGTCTTAGAGATATGATAGAGCAGAAAAACTTAGTGGTACCCTTAAAATCTATTGGTCAGAAAAAATGCAATTAGCTCTAAAACCCTGACGATTACTCATTACATCAAAACCAATCAACCAGAAAAAAAGCCCAATTGACCCTAAAAGCCTAAACGAGCTTATCGCTTTTAAATTTTTTAGTTCTTATCGCAAATCAAAGAATCCTAACACAAGTCGTTAGAATTTACTGGTTCAAAAAACCCAGTTGTTCTTAATGAAGTGAACCGTCAGAAAAACTCGAATAGCCTCAACAAGATCAATTAACTAAAGAAAAAAGAGCATGTCAGTAAACTTGGTTGTGGTTTCAGGAAAACTACCGACCCGAAACGCAATTGACCAAATAAGACAATCAACCAGAAAACGTCCATTTGACCATAAAGACCTAGCCAGCACAAATAGGCTAATCACTTCTAAAAGCCGCACTGGCCTAAACTTTCCACTGCAGGTACAAAAAGCCTAAAGCTGTAGTAGTCAATAAAAAAAATCTTCACTAGCTATAGTAAAATCGACTGACCTAAAAGACTGTAACTGGTCTTAAAAAATTTGTTTAAAGCAAATGATCTATCAGGAAATTCTAACTACTCCCCCTCCCCCCCAATAAAACCGATCTACCAAAAATGTTCAATTTGCCATAAAAAGCTAAATATCTGCGCAAGAATCTTGAGGCATAACAATAAACTTCACTGGTTCAAAATCCTCGTTAGTTTTAAAAGTGCAGTGTGTCCAAAAGACCCAAGCAGACTGAGAAAATTAATCGATCAGAATTCCAACTGGCCCTAAAAGCTTAGCCAGTCAGATAAGGATGACCAACTATAGTAAGCCCCACAGGCTCAAGATTACTGTTTTAAGCCAGGGAAGCCTAAAGTATGTCATTAGACCTCCCTTGCCTAACCAACCTTGTTAGTCTTAGGAAAGTGTCTGATCCAAAACGACCTAGAAGCTTAATCGGTCTAAGAAAGGCTGATGGCTTTCTATTAAAGCCTCTGGAAGTTTGAAACATGTCATTAAACCTCTCTGGTTTACACAGTTCGGTTGTTCCTTGTAAAGTGATTGATCCGGGAAACCTAACTAGACCAAAACAATCAATTTTCACAAAGTCCAACTACGCCTAGACCTGTTAACTTTTAAAATGCTCTACTCAAGATTTCCATTAAAATCATTAAAAACTTAATGTATGTTATAAGATTTTGCTGGCTCAAAATTCACGATTGGTTCCAAAAAAGTGAGTGATACGAAAAACGGTTGTTCCTCAGAAAGTGACTGATCTGGGAAACCTAACTAGACCGAAACAATCAATTCTCACAGACAAAGTCCAACTCGGCCTAGACCAGTTGACTTCTAAAATGCCCTAACTGCCCAAGATTTCCATTAAAGTCATCAGAAGCTTAATGCATGTCACAAGATTTTGCTGGCTCAAAATTTACGATTACTTTCAAGAAAGTGAGTGATCTGGAAAACGTAACTAAAATGAAACAATAAATTGGACCAAGAGGGATTTAAAAGCATAACCGGGTCAAACTTGCCCGAGCTTCCCATTAAAAGCCCTAGAAATCTAAAGCGTGTCATTAGACTTTGCTAGCTCTAAAATCACTGTTAATTCCAAAAAGATGGTCGGCCTGAAAAACACCATTAACCCAAGAAAATCAATTAAAAAAAGAAAGTTCCATTAAGTTTAGAAGCTTTATCAGTTTAGAAAAGACCGATAACTTCTAAAAAGCCTTATCTGTCGAGGATTCCCATTACAGGCCCGAAAAGCTTAAAACGTGCCATTAGATTTTGCTTACTAAAAAAGACCAATCGGATTGAAAAAAGCGATTGATTAGAAAAATTCGATTAGCTTCAGAAAGGAATTCCAAAGGTATAGCTCTTTTATTTTTTTTTTTTAGGGTTCCAACGTAGGTGATGTTATGTTTGGGTAGCTCCTCCACAAGTTCCACCGATGAATACCAATTATCGGCCGTAATGTTCCTATTTGTTCCAAATATAGGAGCTGCAAGACGTAGGACAACTCGAGTAGGATTGGCCAATTTAAAGTTTTCCTTATTCTTATTGCTTACTTCTGCACCAGCATATATATCAGACATGCACATATAATGGGTTTTTGCGTCTGCCAAAATTTGCACTCTGATGCCATATTTTGCCGGTTTATTCGGCATATACATTTTAAAAGAGTAACGTCCTCTAAAGGGAATTAACAATTCATCAACTGTGACATATGCACCAAGACAGCAGCATGCTTTGCAGTTCTCAACACATTTCTGAAATATCTCAAAAATTGCTGCAAGTTTGTTGGTTTTACTTCTTTCAATTCTAGTGTCAAGGTCATCAAATCTAAGGCATGATAGTAAGAATGAAAATCTTGCTAGGCTCATAGTAGCACGAAAAATTGGCCTTCCTTTTCCCTTTGTTGCCCAGAGAGATCGCATATCTTCGTGTCTAGATTTGTAAAAACCTTGCAAGTACAGAAGATCAAGAAAAGCTTTGATCTCTAATAAATCTGTATCTTTTACAAATGTTGGAGTTAGCAAGGTTCTGGAAGAGCAAGAACGTTTAAACCTTTTGTACTTTCCTCTAGCAGTTGCAACTTTCTTGTTAGCAAAATTAACAATTTCTTCTAGGACAGAATCAGGCAACAATAGTTGCCATGATTCTAGAGGTGAAGATGATTGATTTTGACAAGCAGGTCCTCGTAATCCCGGTAACACAGAAATTATGTTATGAGCTGGTGTTCGACCACGCTGAGATAGAATCTTTGACCATTCTGTTTGATCTTTACCATACCAAGTATTTGTTTCATTTCTCCCGGGTTCTTCGTCAGAGCTGTCCCACTCTTGTTCAGATTCTGTGTCATGTTCACTCTGAATTTCATTATCTGGTTCTTCTTGATCACTTTCGTCAGCAAAATTGATAATTCTACCCAGCGCGTTTGCTTCGTTGTTAACTGTTACTATAAGTCCATTTTCTGCCACATCACTATTCGATTTCAACAGAACTATTACCATCTATATCATCATTATCATTCCAGAATTCGTCACTATTTAAAATTTTTTCAAGATCAGAATCTGATAAAAACTGTCTAGAAAATGCCATCTTCTAGGAAAAAAAACGCTTGATATATGCATTTACATTTAATTAAACGATGTGTTTATAAATTACCTAAGTGGGTAACACCTTCCTTACGAAGCTAACCTTGTAAAACAAACAACTGAAAACGTTTGCACCTGCTTACAAAGTAACGTGAACACTACTGTTGGGTCCTCGGGACCCATCTCGGCCGATAACTTAAAATCTACAATTCAAGATAATTCCTAATTTAGCTGTTCCTTTCAACCTTCGTTAGTTAGGAAAATACTCAAAAGGGGCCACCACTATTACCGCAAAATAAAATAATCGTAAAATAAACATTCGCCTGGGTCCTAAGGACCCATCAATAGTAGTTACGTGTTAAAAGCCTAACCCACCAGAAAATATTTCTAGAAGTCTCACCGATTTAAAATGTAGATCCGAATAAAACGTCGATAAACTTTGCTGTTGCAAAAAACCAGCTTATTTTTAGAAGCGTGCTGAATTAGAAAGACAGGGATTAACCACAACAAAACCGATTTGTTACAGAAAAGTAATGGGCTCTAAAATCTTACCTGCCCAAAAACGTCCATCACTTCTAAAAGCTCTACTGACCCGAAGAGCCTAATACATACCCGAGAAACTTAAAGCATATGTTGTTGTTTTAAGAAGTTTGGTAAGCCAACAGTCCAGAAAAAGTCCAACGAGCCCTAAAAGCCTGGCCGGTGAAAAAGGACTGATTAGTTCTAAAAATCCCAATTGATCAATTTCAATACAAAATCAACAAACCAGAACATATCACATATCACCAGACCGTTTTAGATTCTTGGTTGCTTTGAATAAATATGATCGATCAGAATGACTTTATCAGTCCTATCAAAATCGATTAGGCAGAAAAAATTCAATTGTCTCTAGAAATCTTACCGACGCAAGAAAGCTAATCAAAAAAACCACTGCAGCCTTGGAAACCGTAAGCATTTCAGTAGAGTTTCCTAATATAAAAAAAAACGAAATTTTCTTTGATTGAACAGAAAAGCTTGACTATAACTATAAGAGATTGTAAAAAGTCAATCACTTCTAGAGAACCCTGTCAAATCAAGATTCCCATTACAGGCTTGAAGAGTCTTCTTAAAAGAAAATTACTACCCAAAGTACTGAATTAGTTCAGAAAGTCAATCGGTTAGAAAAGAGGCATATAATAGAAGCAATGCCAAGTAAATTTGTTTATTACAGTAGCAAATCGGGGCAGGTCTACAGAGAACAATTTACCTAATTCTTCAAGTAGTAGTAAGACGAATTTAGGAATCTGTTTGATCAAACAGAATAAACGAAAGTTAGTTAAATAATAGTCAGTGACCTTTTAGGCAACATGATAGATGTGGTAGACTGAATATAAACTTTTTCCTCTTTTCATTATTTTAGTCTTACATGATATGGCATCACACCACTTTTTATTCAAAAAGTACTCATTTTAAAGAAATTACCGACCTAAATGTTTTGCTTTATTCATTGAATTAATTTCATGAACGATTAGGATATGGGATCAATTCGAATTGTTATAAATTACTAGTTTTAATTTTAGAAGTGTTGCCCATTATCTTACAACAAACTCTTTGTGTACTACTTAAGTGTTTCAATAGTGAGACATGTAACGTTAAACATGATAGAACGATTCACTGTTTGTGTTTGTTGTTAAAAGCTTTTGGATCTCAAAGGTATTTTTATTCACTTCGGAGCAAAATTTGATATTCATCCTTTGATTGTGAATTGTAGCCGGGTAGATTTAACGTCAATTTTCTTTTATAAACTAGATGGTTTATTTACAACAAAGATGATAATTATCTCAACTTCTTAATGATCTATCTACTTCATACTTTGTTCTGAAAATGTCAAACTCCTAAAATATCAAGAAGCTTCTCTATAAGATAGCATCAGACTATTGATTTTTAGTATAAATGAAGGCCTAGCTTATTATTAATTATATATATCTTGTTAACTACAAAAAGAAAGAAAACATCTTAGTTAATATACAACTTAGAAAAAACAAAGCGGAAGGATTCCATCGACCCTTCGGAAGCGTTGCGTAAATTTACCGATACTAACATCCGATAAACAGTTGTAAATTCTTCCTAAAAGGATTTTAGAGGAGGTTTATGAATGCTTAGGAAAGAACTACTACTGCGTAGAAGAAAGAAGGTTTCAACGAGAGTGTGATAAGAGACTTTATACATGACATTGTCGTAAACAGATAGTTGCTGTCACAAAACCAAAGAGAACACATATTTCTCTTTTATGTGTAATGGAGACGGTAAACGTCTGCTACAGATAAAATAATTTGACGACATTGTAATGTTGACCAATATGGCTCTCTGGATATACATTATAATGCTTCTAAAGATGTTACCAAATGTTAAATCGACTTGATCTTATTAGTTTTATATTACTTTCGGGAATAGATTTGTCATCTTGTGTAAATATATACAAGAAGAATGGATCCATTTCGGTGTATTCACATAAGGAGTTTTGAAGTGTTGTGTCGAGTCTTTCATGAATTGTCTTATTTATCCCGTTGTGAAAAAACAGTTACACTTTACATAATCAGTATGACTTATGGCTATAATATAAAAAATTGCCAAGAAAACCAGAAAAGTGAATAGAATTCTGTGATGAAAAAGTAATTGGTAATAACTT
The DNA here is from genome assembly GCA_011009095.1 of Ignelater luminosus. Classification (NCBI taxonomy): domain Eukaryota; kingdom Metazoa; phylum Arthropoda; class Insecta; order Coleoptera; family Elateridae; genus Ignelater; species Ignelater luminosus. The sequence continues at coordinate 13,418 of VTPC01005293.1, forward strand.
TTTCACTGTAAGTTAAGGTAAAGATTGTACTTATTATTAATTTAAAAATAAAAATTACATATTTAATTTATGCTTTGGTTAATTCTTCTTCCATTACACTAAAATATATACTGACAACAATTCATAAGGAAGGATTAGATGTTGCCTGTGATTTATCGATTAAAATAAAAATATCCAAGCATACACTGATAGCTTTAAGTCCTACAAACATTTAATGCTTGAAATATATTACATTACCCAATGGCACTTGCAAAAAGTTTATTGTGATAGAAAACACATTTAAAGATCTGCAAACTAAATAGCGCAAAATGAAGCAAACCCTGCCAGCAGTCTAGCTCAAATACCGGAGATGGGGTGGATCAAACGAGGTCTTGAATTTATGAGGGCAACCAAACAAGAATCTAAATTAGAATAGCATGTCTCAGTTTGAGTTTTTATTGTTGAATAGTTTTTTTAAGATTTTGTTAAGAAAACTGTTTAAGACGAATCTCCAAAACGCAAAACCTTAGACAATCGTTGCTTTAAGTGTTAACTTTATATGCACTCCCAGAATTAAGTCTAAGACCAGAACTAAGTGTAAACCGACAATACTTAATGAGTCCTGTTACTGCTGATCTAAGTGTACTAACAAACTGATACTTCGCACAACACCCAAACTCGAGATATCTTAGCAGAACTGTTGAACCGGACAAGAAAAGTGCAAAAATTTAAATGATAACTCGTTACTGATAAATTGATGTACCAAAGCGTGGTATTCAGTGACATACAGAAATCCTGCATATTCGCACTTAGGGATGCTTGGAAATTATCAATCCATAATCAAGAAGTAAAATAGGTAGAATCCCAAATTTTTTATAAAGCCAGCGTCAACAATCTTAAAAACTTTTGAAAGAACCACATAGTAGCTTGAGAAGTCCATAACTGTTGCATCAGGTTTCAGTAAACGATTTTCATATCAGAATCGCTACAGGACTTCGTTAATCATTAATTCCGAAGTGACAGAAATTAAAATTATCTGAGAAAAGTTCAGAGAAGACTGATCAATACGTGGCTTAGAATTACAATTTTTGGCAAAAGAAAGGGATACTGAAGTCTGAACTACGTGATTCTACTGAATTTTTGAATCAGACCCTCTCAAAGTTGTATCATCTTTAGTCTTCATTGTTTCAAATGAACTTCTGTTCAGACATCTCTTTATTGTCATATTTTTACATGCTCATCTCAACAACTTCGATCAGGTGCAATCAGCTGTTGATTAAGTAAGAGACAGAAAAGCCAAATATTTATGTAAAGCTGACATGATTTGCAAGTAAGCATTTCCTTTTTATTCAGCTACTGTGGTATCACTGCACATACACAACTGCATGAAATTTCAAATTTTTTGGAATGATCAAAAGGTTTAGACTAATTATTCGCAGCTGTAAGTAAAGACGCATTCGTTAAATTTATTTCTCGAATTTATCGACCAGCGATGTTAAAATAAAACCCTCCCTTAGTATTAGATTCCGCGTGTACATAATTCCTTGAAAATTGCATTTTATCTTTTTTCTCCTATAAAATAGAAACTTCACGTTAGCATCTTTCATGTTGTTAGATTTACGGTTTTGTTAAATTAGCTCTTCTAAGAATTCTATAAGAAAATGTTTTCTTTCCTTATTAAATGCAACGCATAAAAGCATTGCATATAATAAAACTACCTCTAGTCTTGAATTTTATAAATCAAATAAAACATTTCGAGATCATTTCTCCCTTAAAAATTTATTCTTTTAAGGTTTTATGTTCGTTCAGATCATAAATCTGTCACTTTGCCTAGTTCAGGGCAAGGTTTATTATCGCATTTGGTCGGATAGTCAGCAGGGTAATGCCCGAGGCTTCTAACCGATTTCACCCCATCCTCCCGCTGTCTTCATTGGTGCTTCCTATAGCACAAGTACCTGAAGACCAATGAGATGCCTAACCAACCCCCTGGGAGTTGCACACTTGTTACTCCGAACGACAGTTTTAGAGAGAGCTTTGCTAAGTGTTGCCGAGTAAGGCACGCTCACCTCGCGTTCTTCTTCTGTGAGTGATTTGGACTTAAGAAATCCACGTGTCCCGGGATCTCTTCAGTCCAGCCTCGAGTGCGTAGCGAGGCAGTCGATCCGGTCTCCGTCTGCGGGTGATGCACCGAAGTTGAAAAGTAGGCAGCTAACTCCAACGGCTACTCGACACCCGAACGGGAGGGCGGGTAGAGTGGCCAACTCCATCTACCGGTGTCCTGCACCTTAGGTCCGGGGTGATAGGCCCGGTAGAGCTCCAATTTTCTCAGCCTCGTCCGCCAAGCCTGCTCTGGGGGGAACAGGCCCCAGCACATCCACCGCCACTGTTGTCATTCGAGCCCGAGGCTCCTCGGATGCAACCACTCATCAGCTGCTGAAATTCTACTTCCGTCCGTCACCCGTGGATAACCCCCTTCCATTCCCGCCATCCATTTCCCTCCATCCTTTCCCGCCAAATCCTCTCGCAGCGCGAACTGCGGGGGTTGTGGTTCTGAAAAAAACCGTTGCCCCACCCACCACCTTACCTTACCAATCCTAACTCATTATATCCAATCTCATCCCGCAATCATTTAATTATTCCCAATTTAAAATTCCTTTAATTATCTTAATAACCCACTTCCATAATTAATTATCCAATACCTTACTGCCAGCTCGCGTGTGTTCCGCTCGTGCACCATCTCCAATTCGTCTCCAATTCGTCGTCCGTGTCAATTTCATCAACTTCAAGAATTCACCTGAAAACCAGCTCCAAGATCAACAATCCACCAAATCAAGAACCGCCGCGACGCCATCATCAACATCGCCTCCCAAGCCTACTTTACTGCCTTGCCCAACGATAAACAACGAAGATTCCACTTCCAACTTCCACCAATAACGGACGCTGCGCTCTGGACGATCAATTCCAACGGGCTTAAGAGAGGTCGAACGACCTCTAAAGCCGGTGCCATGCGCACCATTTATCGATGATTTCAGTCAGTCAGGGATCTCTTCAAGTGTTTGAAAAGCATCCGCGTAGATTCCCTATTTAAATGCTGAGTGAATACATCGCGTATTAATTCTGTCAAACAAATATTGTGACAATCCCTGGATTTGCCGGATGTGTCGCTTCCGTGTTAGTTGGTTGAATGAACTTGAATTGACTTAACTTTCTCACACCGAACTCTTAATACGAGGGTCGTTTGAAAAGTCCGTGCAAAGTCAGAGAGATGGCACTACTGGCGCATATCGAGATTATGTTTAGTTAGTAGCATCTCTTGGAAGAACACACACCAAGTTTCAGCCAGATCGGTCTATTTCTTTGTGTTTGCCATTCGTTTGAATCGAGGAAGTAGAGTGATTTTCAAAAAATGGACGAAAAAGAATTTCGTGTGTTGATTAAACATTACTTTATGAAAGGCAAAACGCCCCAGGAGACTAAAGAGAAGCTTGATAAACATTATGGTGACTCTGCACCTTCGATTAGAACAGTTTATAAGTGGATTCAAAATTTTCGGAGTGGCCATATGG
>VTPC01005294.1:0-40664 GCA_011009095.1 Ignelater luminosus
AAATCTAACAGCTTAGATTTGATTGACAGTCTCCTGACCTCTAAACGGAATAAGTCGAGGGACTCATCAGATGAACGACAGTAGGTTTCAACTCCGGACACAGCTTCAGAGTAAAATAAAAAGACTGGGGACAAGAAACCCCAATCGAAGATCGGTGGATACAAGGAAGTACAAAGAAAAGAAAACTTACCCCTAATTGTAGGGTTTTTCTCATTCACTCCTCACAAGATTTGACGAATAATAATGTAACACAACTAACTGGTTGCGTCTCGTCTGCCGCAAGCAGTCTTCGTTTCTCCCAAAAGTCGAATTCAACCGGTTTGTGATTCCACGCGTAACGCAGGAAGAAGTTTAAGCAAATTTTAAACAATAATAAGATTCTATTCAGGGCTTCAATTAAAGAAATCTGATTAAAAGACAGTAATCAGAAACTCCAGGAAAAAAGAAACCTGCAAAATAACCGTAATATACGAACCTTCAAGAGGATAAAAATCACCCTCCAAATCCGGAAGAACATCTCTCCTTAGTCTTTCTTTCTGATAGCTCAGGTCGTCTTCATGCAATTCTTCTAATCCAGAAATTTTAGAATATAACACTCCTAACAGGAAAGAATATAACAGAACATTTAAATTTCCACTGCGGAGAAATAAACTTCAATATTTCAAATGAATACACCCAGCGTTTCACCTGCCCTAAAAGTTTGAAAGACGGAAAATGTTTCAAACTGAAAACAAGAGAAATGTAAACCCAGACTAATAAAATTCGTAACCCAAAATTCCTAAATACAATGTTTTATGATCAAAGGCTTTTTCTTCTACAAAATTAAGAAACGACGGGTATCCCCGAAAGCGCAAAAGGCCAATTTCCATGTAACGGGAAAGAACACCGTTACAAGATCAAGATCTCTCCTTAGCCTTTTTTTCTGATAGCTTAGGTTGTCTTCATGCAAAAGAATGGCGATAAGTTGCCTCTGTCTGATCTTTCAGTCAGTGCACACTGCACATATCTGATCTAATAGTCCATCTTCATGCTTTCCATTTCTGTTTGATTTTACCAAGTATCTGATTTAGTCTAGTTCTGAAAGATTGCTTGTGGATTTGTTTCTTAAAACTATTTTTATTTTTTATTTTTGTTGTATCTGATAGCTGTATTTTCCGCTTGCGCTGTCTGCTTTGTATATGATTTGAGTTTGGGTGCAGTAGATCAGTATTTTATTTTGGTGTTCAGTTTCCTTGAATTGAGTTGGTTACAGCCAATCGACTCCTGGATAATCGTCTCTTCACAGCAGCTACCCTTGAACCCTTGTCTGGCTGGGTCAAAGACAAGGGGAAAGAGTAAACCTCCTAACCAAATCTGGCTCTCGACGTATACCTAGACAAAACCCGCATCGCCTCAAACCGTATCTAAACGACACCACCATCCATATTTTTATCGCAAACATTCCTCATCAACCAGCTTCATCTTAACTTCAACATGCTGTACGTCATTGATCACTGTCAACAACTCCATCTTATTATTGTACCAACATCGTCGCAAACTATCGTCACCTTTCACTCAGTTATGTCTATAGTATTCACTATCAGCATCTCATTGAGCAGCAAGCACCGCGTATCCTCTATCTAACAACCGTCTTTAGATGACTAAAGGGTAACTAAGGAAGTTTCTAAACAGCTTCCGTCTCAGCAAAAATTAAATCAAGAAAGAAGAAACAGGAAGAAATAGGTCAAGCTATCGCAGCACCCCAAAATCTACATCTACGGGGAGCGAAATTTTCAAGAACAGCTAAGAAATAGCCTAGAAATTAACTTCCCACGAAAAGCTGATCATAAGTAACTGCCAAACCAATGGACGGACAGACCTACCCACCTTGCGTTATTAATCCACTGAGAAGATAAACGACATACAAGATGACTTTGAATTTTCAATTAATTTTTGAATTAATCCTTTCATTTCAGAATGAATCAGATTTTATTAAATCTTCATCAGACTAAATACTCGTATATGTATAACAGTTGAGTAACACTACACTGAAATTTGCAAGTTGACAATCTAAAATATCGTCAATATTGAACAAGAGGCTTTGACTCACTATCATCTTAGCAAGATTACATAAGTCAAAAAGTAATTTCCTAAGACATTCCTTCCAAAAATAATTAAATACAAGGTAAGATCAGTCGAAGGGATTCTCTAACCGAAAGCTGATTTCGTGATTTGAATGCAATTTCTTTTAGTGTTATTGTATATACACGAAAACAGTTGAGAGGAAATTCTGAACACAAATCGTAACTCATTTTACATAGTTGAAGATAAACAATATGTAACCAAAAGATAACATTCGCTGGATAACGAGATGTTTTCAATGTAGCGTGGTAATTTGCATTCGCTAATTTAGTTCTCCTTGAATGGAAAACGTCCTGGTTGTCGTATTTTTAACTTTTATTTGCCAAACCCATCAAAATCACGTAAATTACGGGCTAATATAAAAAGAAAGAATATAAATAAAGAAAATAAGTCAGAAAAGTATATAACATCAGACCCTGTTAAAATTAGAATAGTCGCATAGTCGATGCCTGTTATGTTGATATTTAAGACTCGAAATTGAAATCCACGAACAATTTATTTTTATCTCCGAAGAAAATGATGATTAAAGCTTTAAAGTCATTGTTTATCCAAAACTGTGTATTTAGCAGTACACAATTCTGCACTTTCGGTAATAATATATTCTACTTAGTGTCGTTAAATTAAAAGTATCTTAAATTGAGTTTTTAGTTTCTGCACTATGAGTTAGTTCCTATACTACTATACTTCAACCTTTTTAAACCCACTTACTTAAGCGCAATTAAACTATCTCTTGGAAACAATTTCAATTTGTCAGAAGCGTTCGGAATCGAAATGAGCAAGCAGGAAGAATTAGTCAGTCAACTGAAGCTGAAACGAAAATGTTACCAGCTAACACACGAATAGATTTCGGAGATCAAAAGTGGTGCAAGTTTGAAACTAGAAACAATGCGGTAGCAAGGGCTCAGTTCGGGCAGCGTATGTCTGGAGTTTAACGGCTCTAACATAGTTGGTGGTGTTAGTAAAGGACACCCGGACGACCAAAATGACTCCGGGTTAATCCACCGAACCCGAGCACACAACTTATGAGCTAAGGAACTTTCACCTTTTCAAATCCTGTTAGCTCTCGACGTATTAGTAATTAATATTCTACTGGGATTTGTAAAGCGCAGCACACCACGTTGCAAATAAAGGGTTCCGTACAAATGTAACATAAATAAAATAATAAGGAAGAAAATTCGAGAGAAGAATTCTACAATAAAGTAAATTAGCTGTAAGAGAACAAAGGAGCTTTCAATCGCTGATGTTTACTGCCGTGTTTTGAGAGAAAATGAAAGACTTATGTCGAGTCCCGCGAGAAAATTCCGAAGTTGTAAACTTCCAGATACCGCGTGTAAGAGATTGCTATACTTTTATATTGTCTTTCGATATTTTCGAGATCTATAAATGTATTTATGTCGAAACAAACATAAACAAGCATTAAACTTCTACATGGAATCTCTTTTTGCCACTTAATTTCGTATTTTTTGCTGTTTTACGTTACCTTAGAATTATTCATCATTATTATTATCAATTTTTGCTGTTTAAACAATTTTCTCTTCAAATTTATATTTCTATATTGTATACTCTCATAACTGTTTCATAACTTTTTGTTTTTTCCTCGCAGGCTAGTACATTGCTGCCTTTTAAAGAAACAATCTAGAGCAATTTTTTTTTGATGTCTTGCCGAAGACGGCAGCATTTATTTCAATTTCGCTAAAACATTTTGAAGAAACCAAAGTTGGTTTAGATGGCTTTTGTATGGAAACGCCGAAGGGCCTAGAAATTTTTCCTCAAAGTACTGCGAGTGTATATTCTGACAAAGTGAACGAGAAAAAATAACAAAGCAACCGGACCGAGGAAACTCAAAAGCAACTTAGTACGGGTAATTCTATAAATTCTGATGTTTGCGTATTTTTGTTTCGTTTCTATATAGTATACATTTTTTTAAAGAAGCGCGCAATATTGTTTCCGTCAAGAAGAGACCACGAAAATGCCTACATTGGTAGAAATATTCTGCATTTTCTTCTGTCTGTAGTAAGAAATAGAAGGCGATGTCACTCCGTGTGTTAGGCGGAAATTGAAAGCTGGTGTTCAACTACGAAGCTGTCCAACGCTATTTCCTTTAACTACGTGGATTCATAAGACAGTCTGCTGGAGATTAATATGTGATTTTTTCCGAGAGTCTGGTTTCCTGAAAAAGGACACGATTTTTTAACTTGAAAGAAAAGGTAAAAGTCGGTAAGAGTACTAGAAAAATATAAAAAGTTTCACCAACCGCAATAAACGTCTGCTGTATTCGCTTCGGAAAACTTCAATCGATTAAAACAAAAGTAAAAAGAGTAGTACTTTGTTTTGCTGATCTTTTCATTTTAACCAACTTTGCAGAAAAATTACTTGCATTTTTTGTAATTGTACTAAGTGGCAGGTCTGTACTGACTAATATCACAAAAGTATGTAGTCATCATTTATTTTCTTTTTATATTTCTTCATATCACACGAGTAGATAAAATGCAACGTAGTTTAATTTTATAATATATAAGACAACAGTCACATTTTGTAAAAATTAAAATTAAATGTTTATTTCAGAATAAATCTTTTTAATTAAACAAAACGGAATTCTTCATTTACATATTATTAAAAAAGTAATTTAGTTAAAAATGTTGTCATAAAGCAGTGTGGCGTTTGTATAAAGACCAAGGAAAGCTACCTTATCATTAAACTATATACAGCGGAATATTTCTAAATTAAAAACCAAAGTTTAGCTGAAAAAGTGATGCAAGTATTTATTATTGATTTTTGAATTTTATATTGCTTTTTTTTTAAATATGATTGATAAAGGGTACAAAAGCCAATATACCATTTACAAATCCTGCTATCTATTTAATTTTTAGGATTTCTTGTCAGTTGGTTTTATTGCTCTTTCAAGATATTTTGCATCAAGATACTCAGGTTAGACTTTTTCCCTTATATAAATGATACTATGTAATTGTCTTGTAGGCTTCCTGCATGTTAGTTATTATAGACAATTTTTTAACAACGACCAAAACGAGTAGTATTTAACTAAATTGTTAAGATAGGCTAAAAAAATTTGTTTTTGAAAATAGCTGTCAAGCTAAGACTGAATAAAAAGCACTTTCAAGGCAGATACGCTTTTTAGTTGTTGACATTTTAAGGTGCTCATAGTGGCAAGACCTCAAAGTCCTTGTTAGGTTTTGGACTATCCATAACTAGTTTATTAAGCATTTTGGGCATTGACAGTTATATCCGGTACAGGTTGCGGTAATCAGGAGGAAACACCTTTTTTCTTCAACAGTTCTACGCAAGCATCAAATCTAGTACCAAAGAAGCTTTTCTTAAAACTTCAAGAAAAGTCTAAGGTGAATCAAGGTGAGGATACGACAACAAAATTTTAATCTTTCACACCATTAATGAAAATCATGAAAACTTTTGGTGAGAACTGTCGATTTAAATACTGAAACCTCAGCATCCTGGCGCTAAACTAAACTAACATCTTGTAGTACAAATAGAAATAAAAACGTAAACTTTACATGAATTGCATTGTTTTTATGCACATTTTTTCTCGTTACTTCACTTTAATCACTTTGCTGAATTCTTTTAATATGATTCAATATGGGGAATTGAAGAAATTCAAAACTAATATTTTGACGAATTCAATATGGTTTACAATTTTTTAAAAACCTTAGATATCATTTATGGTCGCCATTATGTAGAAGATTTGTTACGTGTAAAACGGACTTTAGTAACCCCGAGAGGTGACGTAGCATACAATAACTTAGATATGCCCTATGAAACAGCTTGCGCGGTGGTTCGGAGAATGGACCGGGTCGTAAAGAGAGATTTTGGTAGAAGTTGATAACGGAAAGGGTTGGAAATGGCGAGGGCACCAGTCTTAACAATCTTTGACCTATATAAATGACCAGCCAACCCTAAGACTGATTGGCTGACCTGGCCTTTGGTGCTAAAGAAAGAAATGTGGTTCCACCCGCGACAGCTCATCGGCAATACAATACTTAGTTCGTCGTACTCCAGCGTGCAGGCGGAGCTCCACGATGTTTTCAAAAGCTTTTTGTTCCTTGTAACAGACTTTATTTCGTGTGTTAGTTAAATAAATAGTACCAACTTCTTGTGAGGTGCATAGGGATCTCGCAGCTTACTCGTACTGCAAAACGCATAAATAGTTCGTATCGAGATCGCAGGTAAAATGTCCAATAACTTTAAAAATTTTGTTATAACTTAAACTTACAGTTAATAATATATGCCCAATTCGTCCGGCGATAATAACACGGACACGCAATTGATTATAAACACTAACACAAAACTTTCCACTTATCCTGGCTTTTACACTCACTAACTAACGAACAGCTGATGTGGTTGACTTTTCTGCGCACTGGAGCGACATACGATGGAACTGCCGGCTGGGGGATTCCCAGAGAACAAAGTACAGATACGTTTCGAAATGCTTGGCGGAAAGGTACGGAAAGTTCTTACAATAATTATAGTGGCGGTAATAACTTCTGGAGATTATCTTATCCAGTCACAAGACTGTGCTATTAAATAAACGACGAAAACTGCGATATTCCTTCCTGAAACCATGGGAAAACTTTATACTTGATGCTTAGAAGACGCTACGCGTTTTCACGCCGAAGAACTGTGTTCGGTGTAGGTTAAAGATATAACCACGATAACTTAATCTTAAACTAGAGGATTTTGAGACTTCTGTTATTTCCATAAAGGAAAGAATCTCCAGGTATCGAGATATAACGAACGGAACGCAAGCGTTCTTTTGAGAGCTCAAGCCAGACTTTCTTTTTTCCTTTTTCCACTTGTCGAGCGAGAAGCGGCGGGAACCAGAGACCAACGCGTGACGTCGGTTCCCCTCGATAACATAATTCGCCCGAACGACGACTTTATTGCGTTGATTGGTACACGCAAAGTTGGGGAAAGTTACTCACTCCATCGGACATGAATTGGAATGACAGTGCAGATCTAATTTGCATTTAGTGTCAGGGAACGAGATTTATGCGTCTACTACATGAAGTTCAACAACAAAATCCTCGGAATACAAAAATACTGAAATAGAGAAAAATAGAGGTATATTTAATTTTTAAGTTTAATCGCAGTAGAGGGAGCGAGAAAGAAGCAGTCATTTTATTCCTTGACTTTACAAAGGGGATTAACCTTTACTGAAAACGAGAGAATTAAATATTTACAGCTTAAACTTCGGACCGGAATAATTTTATGTACAATATTAAAATAGGTATTAAAAAGAAATTTAGCATAATACTAACCGGAACGATGATTAGTTTTGCAAGAAAAGCTACTCTTACATTTTCATTTTCTTTCCTTTTTGTCTTGGACGACGACTGTTGATACTGTGGTCAAATAGCCCCGTTAATTAGATTTTGTGCTCAAAATTCTTTCCGGATTCCTTCTTCTCTGTTCAATGTACACAATTTTTATCATTTTTATTGCAAATTGAGTAGTTTTTGCTTAAAATGAAAACAAATTATCGCATTTATTGTTCAGTGTAATGACCTCTTGCGTCTTCATTATTTTTAAAAACAATTTGAACAAAAAACGGTTTTGTAATATGGCATCCTATAGACTCATAGCTTGCAACCTCATCAGAACAAAGAGTTTAGGAAGCAGAATTTTAACTTTTGCTTAAAATATCTGATCAAGATTGATGCATCAGCAATAATCCAGTCTGTTTCCTAGTTAAGGACGTTTTCACCTGCATTAGGTCCAGACAATTATAATTGTGAGAAAGAAACTTCTTTTGTACTTATTTCGATCAAGAATCTTTACAAGAAGAAGTTGAAAATTGTTGAACAGATAGAAAAGAAACCAAGAAGTTCATACTACAAAAAAGTGTCCCTGCCCGAAAAATCTTCGAACTCAAACTGATAACTATGGTACGAATACAAAAATTGAAATCTCCAGCCCTCATTTTGCAAGTAGTACTACATGGTACTACAGTACGTTTACTGTGTTTAGCAAAAGAAAAATGGCAAAAGTCAATAGAAGGCACTGACGTTTAAAGTTGCCTTGTAATCTAGAACTTGAGAGTATAGTTTAAACTAGTGGTGTCTCATTGCTTTAATTTACAGACGCGTTGAGTAAGACATTGATAATCGAAGTCACTGCAAAACAACAATGATGAGTAAGACATATATTGCAAAAACAGCTGTTAAAAAAGTTAAAACTAAAGGAAGGCAATAATTAGAGGTTTGATTACTTTAGGAGTTATGATCATTTGAGAAGGGTTTTCTGATACTAGATGCATCTTTGTCATTGAGCCCCTTCAATGCTGCTCTTGCACCCTTCTTACGAAAAGATGTTAAAGGAGCTTTTGTTATACCACCAGTAGAACAGTCAGCTAAATAGGGGATCTGTCATAGACAAGATCCTGTGCAAAACATTTTTAAGCTCCGGTAAGTTGGACAGAATTGTTTTGTAGAGATATTGTTTGTAGTGGTAAATTAAGGTTTGTACAAATCTTAAATCAATTTTTCTACAATTTGAAAATGTTTAGTTTTTTTGGCAAAGTGTAGCTCAGTACGGTCTTGTTTCAGAACGTTACCTGTTATCACCTTAACCCTTAAGCATTGTCCAATTATGTAATCTTTAAATACATATTTGCGAATGTAACTAACATATTAGGTACAATACTTCGCTTTATTTAAAGTGCATAAATAAATAAACACGAGATTGCACGTTCTGGCGCCTTGAAAACTCCACGCGAGCAGTTACGCGTGGGTCCATTTTGAACTTACTTCACTAGTACTTTGTAAACCTCTGAGTAGACAGTAAGACCAGTAATAGTAAAGGTTCACTGAGCGATGTGGAGCTTGTGAGGTTTCTTTACGAAGATAATGATTACGATGACGAAGGTGAGTCAAACGGTAATCATTTGTTTCTTGGTAAGTTTCTTCCTTTTATTTTTTCCTTTCCTTCTTTTTACAAATTTACGAGAGGATATTGTTGCTAGTATAGAGAAAGGAAAATATCAAAATGCAACAAAATAACTCTGCTACCTTCTTGAAGACAAAACTACAATATAATTACTTATCTACTTGGATGCAATGCCCGTCTCAAACATGTAAAATTTTAAAGGAAAATTACTATATTTAAATACAAAAAATGAAATAAAAGTCTTTATTGGACTTCTTATAGTAGGAGATGTAATGCGTTCGTGGTATCTAAATTTCAAAAACTTATCTTTTTAGAAAGACGTAGCTGGAGAATCTTTTTATGCTTTCTGTTTCTTCTTCTTGTGTTCGATCTGACTATGTGCGAAACCCAGGTAGGCTAGTTACGATCTGAGAGTTATGTGGTAACATTGCTTCCAAGCTCGCAAAACGGTTAGAATGAAGTTTTTTGCCATGCCTGACACAAGAAATTTTTACAAATGGAAGTTTACTTGGACAAACAACGTGAAGATCAAAATAAAGTCAGTAATAATTTCAAAGATATTGTTGGAGGTTCGATCAAACCTATTGGCAAACCAGGAACATAACCATCAATAATTGCACTAAGTTTTCACGTGGCAAAGCGTTTATTGTCTGAAAATGAACTAACAACCGCCGGGCCAGTATACAAAAATAAAAAAGAGGTTCTATGTGCCTGTTTTTCTGCCAGATAGAAGCATGGAAGTACAAAGTACTCTATCTGGATTTACCAAATCGACAACTTTGTTATGCCATGCCTTTTAAAAATCTAAAGCTATCTTGCTATTATCCACAATGCTGCAATAGACAATGAAATTGACGACGAACAGAAACCTGAGATACTCACTCAAAAGGAGATATGAACATTTCCAAGAAAAATTAGAATTTCTACTTTTTAATCGTTTACAGATTGAACTAAAACCACAGCTAGAAGAAGCAGGTACTATAGGTTCAAGAAAATGCTGTTAATACTTAAAGGTTAAAACTTGCAAAAAAGCCAAAACAAGTAGCTACATTTCTAGGAACTTATCAATATCTTGCAGTGGCATCTGTGCAACGTACATCTTTTAATAACTTCTAGGCAATATCTGACGAAGGTTAAGCGGGTAGTAGCCAAGCGAGTAGGTTGTAAATCTGTCTTTTGATCTTTCTCTTGTAGTAAAGCTTATTTCCCAAAGAGGAGAATTGGTGAAAATCTTAGATTATTAAGTAGACGGTTTCTGGGGATAAAACTTAAAGCTAAGTTTGAGATGCTGTGGACTGACCTGTAAATTTTACAGAATGATTTAGTTAAAGATCGCTTTGTCGGTCGCTGATCTAATGTTACCGACGTTCTTGACGCAGGTTTTGCAGGTTTGATATAATGGCTACAAGCCACCGTGCTTGAAGATCTGTGTTTTATCTGGGCTGCCTTCGCAAAACAGGCAGGACAAGCTTTACAAGGTATACCATTCAGTTAGAACGCCTGATACTGTCCTGATATTTGAAAAAAAAGCTGCGGGAGTCAACATCTTCGAGGACACAGACAATATTATTGAGCATCCTAATTTCCTAAGCTTTTCAGATTGCCTTGGGCTTAGCTTGTTTGGCAAGAGGGTATCGTATTGTTATTAATTCTATTTAGAAGAAGATTGATTTCAGCTATTCTAGTTGGGATGTGAATACTTAACTATGAGCAGTAGAAAATAAATACGTAGCCCTTAAAGCTTGATAGATATTTTCTTGTGGTGCTGCCAAAATCACTTGATTACTTAATGTAAACAAAACAGTACAGTCAGATAACTGTTAGAAAATTAAAGATACTAGATGGGTATGTCAAAACTATTACTTACAAAAGGAGAAAATGAAAATTAGGAACTATGAATGCAAGCATAATTAATGATTCTATTATTCTATTCTAGAAATAGAAGCTTCAGTTATGTTATAATAATTGCAAAAGGTTCTGGTTACTGTATAGTAGAAAAGTTTATAATTCCCACATTTATTCATAATTAATTATTCAAAAGCTTTTACGTATTGTCTATTTCTATTTTTGATTTTGAATAAATGTTACATACTCTTTGAGGATTATAAAGTTAAAACAAAAATTAAAAAATTTCATAAATCATAATGAGTATATTAATTAATCTCATTTTATTACATCATTTTGTTATTTTATTTCTACCTTGTCTTTAATATGCCTACTATTGTGATGAAATGGCAAAATTAAAAGTTCGAGATGGAAACTGGATTTAATCACAGCCTTTTATACTTTTTTTATTTCTTATATACCACCTATTATTAGAATAAAGTGTTATAAAGAAGAAATATCCCTAAGAAACTTTTAAACAAGATAATAAAGTCACCTTTCACTACCAAGCAAATTTAAGAAATACATCCACTTGTACTTTTAAAGAGACATTTAAAGGAGTGCAAATGGCAGTCACGAAAACTGTCATTTAACAGCTATATTTTATGGTGTGTTTGCTGCACATTAATTTGTAGCAGTCAAAACAAAAAGGGAAAAAGTCATATTTCACTTCAGACACCACAAATTTTCCAACTTACGAATTTCATGTATATTCAAAGTTGGATAATAATGAAAATTAATCAAATAAATACACCTTTTAACTTATTTTTACGAAATTTTTTTTTCTTAAGTGACTAAATTATCGTTTTCTTGTATTGACCTCCGCGCTAAGCTCCTCTTTGATTTATCTTTTAATTTAAAAATAAGAATGTTTCCTTCGCTTGAATAGGCGACGAAACAGGGTATCAAATCAAACACAAATTAATGCTTTTTAATTTCTGTGAAGCATTGCTAATTAGATACTTAATAATGTCGTCATGTTGGAGAAAAAAGTGTTTAATTTGAAAATGAAAAAACGATGAAAAATATTGCTACTTTATTTAACAAATGCAAATTTGTTGAATATTTAAATAAGAAAATTTATTTTGATAGAGACTTAAGCTGATTTTTTTCTTTCTACAAGTACTAAAATTTGGTTTATTATTCGTTTGATAAATTTTTGTCAAAATTTATAATTCAATGTTAGAGTGGGTAGATCTTTAATGAAAATTCTAAATTGTTCAGATAATTTATACAGAATATAAAATTTTCAAAACTCAAAACCTGTTTTTGTTAAATTAAACATATGTTCATTACTTTGATCGTTCTGATCAGTATTTAATAAAGAACCAGAAACTATTAACATATTATTAATAAAAAACTGACTTAATCTGTTGCTCTATTATAAAGCATCTTACAATGTAATGAAGTATACCGTGTGAGATCAAATAAAAAAGGAGTAGACCATGGAATTAAAATCTGTTCCATAACTACCCCTCAAGTAAACTGTTGAGAAAGCAACAATCGTAGTCATTATACCCAAAAAACTGAATGTACTCTCTTATTTATGTACAGTCAAGAAGTAACAATATTTGGCGAATGAGCTAATATTAAACAATGCCTTTGTTTAAATTCCTTGTAAAAGCTTTCGTTAGTGAGGTAGGTATATCCGGGAGCAGTAGAACTTTTAAGTTACTTAGGGTGTAATAACGTATAAGCTTTCATATACGTTTTTAGCCCCTTTTCAGAAAGTCATATCTCGAAAACTAAGCAACGTTTTGACGCAATTCTATTATCATGCCGTCGAAGCCGAACCGACCCTGAGCATCCGCATGTTGGCTGCTGGCTTCCACTGTTCGCATATGCAATTTTCCACATTTCTGCACAAACACGGAAAGAAGGTACCCCACGGCAAACAAGAACGATCGTCTGATGGCCGCGCAATAATTGCTCCAGCTCCGTTTCTGGACCGGGTAATGACTTATGAAGAGAACTGGGTTCTATCCAATAATCTTATCAAAAAGAAACAAGTGGCTTACCCCTGGACAGCCAGCCAGGCAGGTGCTAAAACTCGGCTGACGTGCTAACAAGGTTTTTCTGTGTGTTTGGTGGTGGTACGGCGAAGTGGTAACCTGTCCCTAAAGGTCAAATCAGAGATTATGAGCGCTATTGTGCCCAACTTGACCGTGTGCAGCAAAAATGTCGCGACCCTACAAAAGATTGACTAGCTGGGCTGGGAACGTCTCATTCACTCATTGTACAGTCCTGACTGTGCCCCATCGGATTATTATCTGTTTGCATCTCTAGCTCATTCCCTAGCTGGTGTACACTTTGTCAATATTGAGCAGGTCCGACAGCATCTCAGATTGTGTTTTGCCTTTAAACTTCAAGCATTCTATGCCTGAGCCCATGAAGTCGAATCTCATGGTAGATCACAACTACCTAAATACTTCGAATCATAATTGTATTTTTTTAATTCTTACTAAATAATTTTCTGTTATAAAGATTTGAGTATCAAAACTTATGTTACACCCTAAGCACCTACAATATGTTCGTTAGTTGCTTTAGATTTTCGTTATTGGGCAATACCGCTATTGATTCTTTGTAGATTTAATTACAGTAAACACGGCTTTTCTTCCATGTGCTCCTAGTAACCATCTACTTATATCTAACCACTCTGAACTGTCGCTTGATACTTTCTGGTTTTGAGAATAAATAATAATTTGACTTATCTACTGATGCTGAACCAACTGACAAAGAACGCATTTTTAGTTTTAACGTTTAGTTTTTTTTTATTATGCTTTTTTATTTGCAATTATTCATAGATGTCTCCCTAAGTGGTGTCAATGACTGGACTACTTCATCAAAGTCCTTTAGCAAAGAAATGTTCTGCAAACCTTTTTCTAATTGTTGGTCCAACAGTAAGCAGACGATTCTGAACTTTCCCTTCTAAACAAGTATATAGTATTTGACTGTAAATCTGTTTTGGAGATTTTTTGCGTCCAAATATTTGTAGTACATTATCCTCAAAATCTACTTTCCTTCATACACAGTTTATTGTTGTAACTGCAGTTCCTTTAAACTATCACTTCTTTCTGTTTAGTTTTATGGGCACTATCTCCTAATGGTCATGAACCAATAAAACATTAAGACTATAGATTATCGTTTGTACTAACATAGGGGCATTTCTTTATTATTTTGCATATTAGTCAAAATTTTGTTCTTATTTTACTAAATCATAGGTGCAATGCTAGTGTGTAGACCTAAAACTAACGGGAAAAAACCATAGCTACTGTTAGTCGCAGTAGCTCTTAAAATGAAGCTTCAAGGCTATATTAAACCTCGTCAAGTAAGGACGTGTTTGTTGATATACTGTAGCATTTGTGCCTAAAACGTCTTTGTTTTCTTCCGATGTGTTATTCCTAAGCAAACGTTTTTTGAATTCAGTTATTTCATTGGAAGCACTTACAAAGGTATTTATTGACTACTATATTGTTAAGTTTTGGGGCTTAGGTCACAATGAAAATTTGAAATCGAGAGGCTTGTTGACTATTGACTTAAAGCTCATGATTGGTTGGCATAGGACAATTGTTGTCACGTGTCAGCCAATCAAGAACTTTTTCATTGATATCGCGTCATCGTGATTACTGCTCTAGAACACAAGCATTAACTCAAGACCGTTGACTAATAACTGACTACCTCCTAAAGGGGGTACAAGGAGAATATAAATAAAAGGGTGTCAAACATCTTGTATCTTCAACGATCATGGGTTGTTTATAAACCACAAATATCCTGCATAATATGATATGCGATTAATAATTGTCATCAGCAACCCCACAGTTTTTAGGATGAGATCATCCTTACGTCATGTTGATGAAAATATGTTTATTTCTGGAAGTTTGATCATGCTGCTTACCTCTTTTGTGATTTGCAAAAAACCGAGCAATTTAGTCTGTAATGTGTGAGTCGTTTTGTTTTGCCAAAAAAAAAACAAAAATCTAACATCTATAAAAACAATAAGGTAAGTCAACTTTAATATGCACAAGGTTAACCCACGATGAACGATTTTCAAGTTATGATTTTCAGTGAGAGTCTTTGCTGAACTAACTATCAGTTTTGTAATTATTTCTGCAATATCCTAATTCTAGGTAAGTCTGATATCTAGAACTACCCTCAACTACATGACTTGCAACAGTAACTTCCTTTAAACGGTATGTCAGTGTTACAAAACCCTCTATGAGCTACCTTTTACAACGGTGGCTTGAATCCAAAATACATTATTACTAACTGACAAGTTTCTTAAATGAGGAATTTTAATTTTGTGAAAGCTTGACAAAGTGAACACGATATAAGTACAGAGATCAGAAACCTACTTTCTTCTTTAACGAGAAGTTCCAAAGGCAAAGGAACAAGGCTTTGTTGTGCAGACATCTTTTAGCAACATAGACAACAGGTATGTTACCAATAAGCGATATCTATCATACTATGTCTTCAAACTCTGATTCGATCTACAAATATCAAGCATATCTGAGTTTACGTTCCCTGGCTGTAAAGAAACTGACTCAAAGAAAGGTGTTGTCAAAAACTTATAATGCCACTTTTTTATGTTTTACAAACATCTACAGACCTTTAATTTCCTAATGTTACAATAATTCTGTAGCGCTTTGTTGCCAAAAATGTATCTCAATCTATCTAGTAGATTCTTCATAGACTTTGGCATAGAGTTGATAAGTAAATTTCCCATAAGTGTTTGGCTGCCCAGAATTAGGTGATATGTAAGTAGACCAATATATTGCTGCAATTTAGAAGGAATGATCCCAAGAACCTTTTTCCTTTCACCTTCTAGGTACAAAGTATTTCAATGACGGCGATGGCACAACCATCCGGCATGTTGTCGCTCGTGTCTTTACGATGTACAATTAACCGGGTCTGAATTGTACACTTTGTAACACCGTGTCTGGATTTACTTTATCAGCACTTTGAGCATTATAGGGAACATTTCAGGAACACCACTATTAATGGTCACAAAATTGTCAAGATCTTAGATTAGCCAGATCTTAGATGATTCATCGATGTAGTCTACCTACAAAATATCTAAAATCTCCATCGCAGTAATAATTTTCTGAGATGATGTTTGTGGATGATGATCACGTCGCTTTCAGACGCAATCGATTATACGCTGTTAAGTTTTTCTGGCTGCCTGTAACGGGTCAGTGCTCAAAGATATGCACAAGTCCCGTCCAGACCAATGGTAGATGTTAAATCCCGTAGCTCATGCCGCAGATGGGGTGGATTCTCAAATAAACTTGGCTAATCTCTCACAAATACTCTTATTAAACTAATAGATGGTCATAAAAGAGGGCGCCAGCAGTCGTAAATCGAAGGGTTCTGATGGTCGGCCACGCGACTACTCGTGAATCCGACACCCTGTGTATAGGCCTCTTACGAAACCTCACCCTGTGTGTAACTTATCTCGTGGAAGCTCTATTAAAACTCGCTCCGACGTTTCACCAATGAGACTCAATACACAAAATAAACACTGTATAAGCACTTGATTTGTCTTACTTAATTTTGCTAAGGAAGTCCTCTGAAGACTTCCTTCTTTTAAAACGATACAAGAGAGAAATGTCAATTCAATATTTACTCTTCTTTTGAGTAAAGATATCTAGTCTATAATTGAAATTTGGAATATACACTACGTGCTTTTTGACAGACAAAAGAACAAAATAATGAAATTAAGCTGCTTCGCCTGGACCAGAGATCCACTTACAAAACAAAGACAAAGAAGTCGACCTTACTTACATTTATTAAAACAATAATGATAATAAAAACAAATGAGTCAAACACACCAAACAAAAATACAAAAACAATAACAAAATAACACTACAAAAGAATATCAATAAGAGGCATAAATTAATTTCTGTTTGGAGAACAGAGTCGATAAAATAATAAAAAAACAGAAACAAACTGTAAGAAAAACAAATTATTACAATAAACAAAGCGAAATGATTCTGTTACGTTAAAATTTTAAAATAGAACACAAAAGATCAAAATTCAAATATTAATTAACCCGACTAAGGTAAACTTGACCATAAATTGTTAAATATTGACAACTGAACTTTACATTTAAGAACAAAGAAATGATTGCCAAGTTAGTAATTTTGTTGCAACAATTTATCAAACACCAGCTAAAATTACCTGGGAACGTTCCTGTTACAAATTAGTTAAAAAGTTACTTGTAAAAATTATGATTCAATAAAACAATACAAAACTGATCCTGTCTAAGCAAAGTTTTCGTATAAAATATTTTACAAAGTTCGACGTTCTCCTAGTCTTTAAACATTAAAATTCATATAATAAAGCATAGCAGGTTTTCTTTCTTACTCATACAGGAATTCTTCCTTCCAGAAGGTATGTGCAGACCTCTGTTTTCCGACGAAAGGCAGCTAGATCCAATAATTGAGAAAGCTTTAATTTCGAAGAACAACCACTTATTTTACGTTAATCGCAAAAAAACATAAGAACAAAATCCAGGCGTTTATAATACACACAATTTTATAAACGAAAATCACTGAGTCTCAAGCACTATTAAAATTTTGCGGAGCTTCCAAAATGTAGTATACACACAGATGCTACACCAACGGGGCCAAGATGGTTGCGTTCCTACCCTCTACAATTTCTGCTTCCTGGAGGACACCAGCGTAATTATATTTGGGTTATACATTCCCCACGATAACGAAATTTATAAGCCTTGCTGTTGGTAAACAAACCACTTTCTTCCGCGACTATTGCGCGTCTCTGACACGAAGAAATTACGATCTCTCCAGTCCGATCTCTTTTTTTTCTAAGAGAGTCGCTTCACTTAATTTGGTTTGAATCCAATTAGGGGATGTAGAGGTAAACGTCGAAAATTACCACACGTTGGTTTAAGTCAACAGCTATCCACGTAATGCCTATCCTCTGCGTTTTTTTTACGCAGTTCGTACTTACGGAAGTGGGGTTAAAAAGTCGGATGTACACCCTAACAGATTAAGACATTAATACTCTTTATGCGACAATGGAAAATTTCACTTGTAGATTAGCTAGTTTAAATTTGACTTCCACGAGACTGTGTGACTGCAACATTGCAACTAATGATTCTGGGAATTTGATATTGGAAATCAACGAAAGACACGTCTACTGGAGTCTAGGTGTCGAGACCACAAAAATATTAATTCTTTAAAATAACATTATAACAAACATTCGTTTATTGAAACAATTTAAATATTGCGCGTCAAGAAAACAAATATCCGAACGAAATTGAAAAACAGGGGCGGATTTAGTGCGAATTTTAAAATAACATTACATGCCTTATTTTGCTTAGACCAGAAATACTATAATCAGGGTTTGGCTTTTACTACTTCCACACTCTCCTAAAGTGTTTGCTTATTCCTTCACAGTTCGTCTTGACTGTCTGTCTGAATGTCCCGTAAAAAAGAGGTCTGCCTTAAGGAAAAGAGTTTAAATGACTGAAACCAAAACGAATAAGGATGTTTTCATTAAGTAAGCATGCAGTGTAACCTTGTTTTCTATTTGCCTAACTGGTAGTAGGTAGTAAGCAATTTATACTTGCTTCATCAAGCTTTCTTGTTGAAAGCAAGCATAAATGTCTGATGTAATTTCTTTATTCTTGCGATGACAATCTGTTATATCAAGGTTTTGCATGTAAAATTCAGATTTTCTGCTTAGAGAGAACTTTAGGTTAAATAATTACTCGTAACTTAATAACATATTAAAAACTCGAGTTTTTTAAAGTATAAATTCGAATTTCTCATAGTCTTTTCACTGAGTGTCGATGATCGGAGCAAGAGGAAATCAGTGGTAATCGTGATTGCGATTTTGATGAAATCGAATCTAAATTCCCACATTGCACAAGCAGCAGAATTTATATTTCATTACGGCTGCTTTCTGTTTCTTATACTTAGAGGTTATTAAGAGTTTGAATGATATTAATAAAACTACGAGTGCTTTGATTCCATTGTTACTTTATACATACAATGTAGGCTCATTCTACATTTATACCTTTTACTTTCCTACCATAAATTTTCGCCAGATCTCCGTTATATTAGGAATTAAAACTTTTACTACCCTTGCTAGTAAAATATCCAAGCAAATGTGAGGTAAAGTTGAATTTACCGACCGAAAACTTCTCAAACAAAACATTTAAATCTAATGCAACGCATTATTCAAACTTTATATAAATATTTAAGTTAGTTGTAAAAATCTAGGAAATATGGTTTTCATAAGAAGCAAAACAAAAAGCAAGAGCTTCTTCCTTTCTCGTAGGTTTCCAGTGCTCCGCCAGCTTGGAACTCCGTGATTGAGTAAACAGCCCGCATACAAATAAAATCGTATGCATTTCAAAGCAGGTCGCTTCTGCAAAGTCTAATATTTGTATTGATTTCTAAATTATAACTGCTGTTTACTACATGGAACGCAGGAACTTGGGAAACTTCTGAAATATCTACTGCCATCGTTTAGGGTTATACTATGCGGGTTAAAGGATTTTATTTTCTTCCTCGAGTTTTTCAATTAGTTTAGCAAGTTTAAAGTTACTGCATGAAATATTTAGTAGGTAGACTACATAGAGACGACGATTAATTAATTTGTTATTCCATGAGTTAAATTCTAAGCGTCTCTCTTTGATATTCAATTTACATTTAATTATTTTTTTTTATTAATGAAAATTCAGTTCTTTACTCTGACAGAAGCAAATTGAACCTATGTCCATTCACATAAAATAAAAAAGAAATGATCTCTTGTCAGCTGGGAAAGGGAACTATATTGGTGGTAATTTCGGGTTTGGTGGTAGGTATGAGAGATCCAAAATCTTCTCCGACACCTACCTACCTTTACGTCCGTTGAAGTGAAATATCTTGAGGGGCGTGATCGCGCGCATATATCATTATTACTGGGATCTCGATTTATCTTGGTGTCCTGGCCAGCTTGATTCTAACACGTTTTAGCAGCTTTTCAAAGAAAACGCGGCTATAAAATTTTAAATGCCCTCGTATTGTAGGGAACTATACGAACGAAATAAACATCGCGACGACGAGATTTTTATTCGTCTAGCAGATGTTTACTAAACATCATAAATTCATACTTTTCAGAATTCTGATCAGAGAAATCAAACATAAATTTAGATTTATAACCGACTCGACAACTTATAAAATAGGTTATAGTCATGAAACGCCGCCCGACTATTTTTACCTCGTTGCCCTACTTAATAAAAGCATACAATTTCGACTGATAAATAATTTCTCATCAGGTAATTGACACTTCTTTTAATTAAAATTGACAAAAACATCATATATATAAGCTTGCAAGAGTATACATAATGAACTCAGAAGAAAAAATAACTTAGTGTATGCTTTGGGTCTAAACTTTGCTAAAATATATAAGTTGGTGGCTGTTTCATGGAACTTCAGCTTCCAAGCAATAAATCAACGCTAAGTTTGCTTTCGACAGCAGTTTCTGCTGCACGGTTTACCGCTGCATAAATTAGTGATCAAGAAGACTGTATTCGACGTAAGATATGTGCCGTTTTAAATCAGGCAAACTTATATTTTTATGATCTTAATATCTAAAGAAAACTGATACACCTGCGAAAAAGTTTTTCGTTACTAACTAGCTAATATCATTTTTGCAGTTTCGCATGAAATAAACTTTACGAATCCCCTTTCAAGCTCTATTGAGCATCAAAAATAAAAAAGTAATAAGAGTTTAAATTAATTTTGCTCGAAAAGAGTAGAATGAAAATCTATTTCTTGATTGCAAAAACTTTTAATGTGAAATTGCATTTAAAGAAAATTTTCTGACACAAATAAATTGTTGGCTTTCGTCTATTCCGAATAACTTTTAAAAAAGGTCACTTTTTATTCCATAAAACAGAAACGAGATTTTTTCTTGTTTTCTAATTTAATGAACTATACTAGCATAGAATACACAAAATCATTATTGTTTTAGGTAAGAAAAACAAAATTCCATTTGTTTAAATCTGCTATGCTCCACAAATTTAAGATTCCACAGTAACGTTTTTGTTTATTCGGTATTTTTGGTAAAAAACTAATCATCATACATTCATATAAATTACAATAATGTGCTTGGCGTCCTTGTATAAAGTCGAAAAGGATATTCTAAAATCACATTAGAAGTTGACTTATTGTGTGTCAACCCAACATAAGTTGTAAATATTTTATTGAGTTTTCAGTTATAGATTTGAAACACTGACCATGTAGTGTTTAAGTTTAAGAATATCTTAAAATTGCTATATCATTTTGAAGGTTTCATCGTGGCCAATCGCTTTTATGTAGAGGGCAGATTAAATTTAAAGTTTAGGGTTGCAATTGGTATTTAATGTTTAACGATCTTAAAAGAAACTGAAGAAACCAAAAATATTATTTTAATTGAAACGACACGGAATTTCTAGAATTTGGACAAATAGTTGAAATTCATAACTAAACCTTCTTCAACGTCCTATATTATTTTAAGGTACAAAAAGCCATACGTCACGATATCAAATTCTATTAAGTTTATAATTTAAACTTTATTAGTTTAGTTGCTCGCTGCCTCAAGGCTGATGAACATCCACTACCTTCGACGTAGGTTGTGCGTTTGAATGCCATAATCATTTAAGTGTAAATGGGCACGAGTTAAAAAAGGTAATGTGTATTTGTTAATCGTGTTATAACCGAACAGTTAAGCAGGTTTCTCCCTAGTACAACTGGTTGCATAAAACTAGTTCTACGAAACTCGTTTTATGCAACTGTCAGAGTCAGACAATATTATTACGTACTTTTGTTACAATTTTTGTCGTATGTAGATATCAATGTAAAAAGCATCTTTTTGAGCTTAAAGACGTCATATTTTGTTACTATCTTACATGTAGAATCTGTTTATAAATTCCACGTAGCTCTAAGTTCACCGAAGATAATATTGCGAGTAACGGCCACTTTGATTTAAGTTGTATACTTCGGGTAATTAGGAACGGTGTCAGGAGGGTAAATGTGAACGTTCCTAATTACCCTTATTAGTTGATTGATCCTGTAAAAATGTTCTAACGTTAGAAATTGTTTTAGATGCCTAGACATTACGAAAGAAAAACCACACCGAGATATGAAATTGAAGATCTTCACCGTGCAATACAAGATGTTAGGTGTAAACAGCTTACTTTAGGCAAAGCAGCCATCAAATACTCAGTGCCAAAAACAACGTTATTTAAGCAAGTTAATCAAGAAGTATTTAAGGAACCAAAAAAAGGTCGGCACTCTGTCTTTAATAAAGACCAGGAAGACCAATTAGAAAGATCCATACTCGATTGCTGTGAGTCTTTTTGTGGCATAACACCAAGGTCACTACGAAAGATTGCTTTTACGTTTGCTGAAGCTAACAAATTGAAACATAAATTCAACAAAGAATCTCAGTTAGCAGGCAAAGACTGGTACTATTCTTTCATGTCTAGACATCCTTCCATCAGTCTACGAACTCCAGGAGCTACGTCACTTAACCGAATAACAGCTTTTAACGCCACCGAAGTTAAACTCTTTTTTGACCAACTAGAAGCTCTCCAAACAAAACACAATTTTCCTAGTCATCGTATCTTCAATATTGATAAAACAGGCATAAGTACTGTTCAGAAAAATTCCAAAATTTTGGCTCCAAAAGGCTTAAACCAGGTGGCAAAGGCGACAAGTGGAGAACGCGGTGTCACCACAACTGTTGTTTGTGCTGTCAGTGCTAATGGTATATATGTACCTCCAATGTATATCTTCAAATGAAAGAGAATGAGCGAACTGTTACTTAAAGGCTGTAATAGCGATATGATTGCTACTGTTTCTGTTTCCGGTTGGATAAATGAGATTATATTCGTTGGTTATCTGCAACACTTCATTCCTTTTGTAAAACCTACCAAAAAAAACCAGTCTTGATAATACTAGATAATCACGAAAGTCACATTAGCCTGGAAGCATACAAACTTTATCGAGAACACAACCTGCATGTTCTTTCTTTGCCACCTCATGTATCTCACAAAATGCAGCCACTGGACTTGACTTTCTTCAGTTCACTTTATATGAGTTACTCTACATGGTTAACAATCCTGGCAAACGAATCACCCAATACGAAGAGCTTGTTACAAATGCATATAACAAAACAGCCAACACAAGCAAAGCTGTCAGTGAATCTAGAGTGGCTGGATTGATACAGATAAGTTTAAAGAATGAATCAAACGTCAGTCAAACTCAAGAATCAAGTACTGAAACTGCAGCTGAGCAAAGCTTGAGTGAACTCATTGACGCTCAGAGTCAAAATGCCACTTCTGTTCCTGAAAATCAAACCGATATGGATGTGACCATTAATACTGCTCCTCCATCCAGTTCTGTGCTTCTTGCTGAAATTACCAATGTACCTGTCATTCCTAAAGTAACAACTTCTAAGCGAGGAAATAAAAAGTATTCTTAGATTTTATGCAGCTCACCTATAAAATATCAATTAGAGGAAAAACAGAAAAAACAAGTTGAGAGGAAAATTAAAAAAGAGAAAATTCAAATGAAAAAGACCACTAAAACTACAAAAACGAAGCCACAAGTTAAGGGTAAAGGGGTCAGAAATTTGAAAAGAATGTTCAAAGAAAATGAAAATGAAGAGGAGTATTACTGTATATTCTGCAGTCCCCGCCTAGAGAAGATTGGATCATGTGCGCCATTTGTAACAACTGGGCGCATGATAAATGTACCACCGGTCAATCTAGTAAGGGTTACGTCTGTGATTTCTGCCAAACAAAGTAATTGTAGTACTTATAAAGATTTAATTATGTTGTTCACAATTACCCCATATCGTCCCTATTTCCCCCGGGCACTGATCTCAATTACCCCACACGGTATCGGGTAAATAAGAACGACAATGTTTTTTATTTTCTTTAATTTTTTGATTATAAAGTCTATTTCCAAGAATTTTGATTTCATTTTTTGTAGGTAGATTAGTAACGTTAATGTTGTTTTATTATTTTAGGGTGTTGAAGTTAGGTGCTCCCGATTACCCCACTTTCCCCTAGATGTATGCAAGACTTAGAATTCTCTATTCTAAGATGCAAGGAGAAAAAAAGAGAAGGCGATTTTGGATGTATCTGTATCTAAAAACAAAATTTCAATTTTCGGTTGTATAAGGCTGCACGAGAGTTAGAAGACCCTGTAAAGTTTAAATCGATGTACAGAATGAGCAAAGAACGTTTTTGTGAATTGGTTTCGGGTAGCAGGTCCATCCATTAAAAAAATGGATACCAAATTCAGAGATTTAGCTACAATTGCACGCGATCAGAAATGATGCAACCGGGACGGCCAGTTTCATGCGTTGCAAGTTTCAAGGTTTCATGCAATTATCATCGCGGTTGAACTGATGTGAAGTGTTTTATGTAAAATAGGTGCTGCACTTTTCATGCAATCGGTTGCATTATCGCACGCAATCAGTTGCATGCAACTGATCGTGCAGGTAAGAAACCTGCCCTAATTAATATAGATAAAAACCAATATGTACTTGATTTGCTTACATGTACTAAGTCAAAATCTGAAATCATCCATCACTTGGAAAATTAAGCACTAAGGAGTTTCCAAAAACGTATGGGCCCTCAATTTTAAATTTGCGAGATGAAAAAATCGTCGCAAAAGGCGGTAAACACAAAATTGGTGCTCCTCATAGAAAGTTGGTCGGAAAATACTGACTTTTCAAGGCTGTGTTCAAAGTATTGGAAAAAAACGCAATCTGTAGCAATTAAACAAAGGCACTAAAATACGTCCCAAAACAATTTGGATAAACTTCTAAACATGAAGAAAACTACATCGAGAATACTTGAGGAAAACTCCAAAACCTGTTGTAAATGACGAGAAATATTTGTCTGATCACGCTGCAATTATTATGAAAGTTCTAACGGTCACTTTTGCTTTTATTACATGTGATTTTATTTTTTCCGTGCCTTCAGTGTGTTTTTGTATTTTTCTTTGATAGTTTTCTCTCGTTTGAAAAGGTGTTTTAATATACATAGATGAGTTTACACTGAGAGGTCAATTATTTCTTTCTTAGCTCCTTTAATCTTGAAATCAATTAGCCTTCATAAACTTTTCATTTATTTATATTTAAGCCAGTGGGACACAAGATATAATCCTTTCAACCTTTAACTTTATTTTTGCCGTATCTTGAATCTTACAGCTTGACTTCTATTTTTGGTTAATTTCTAATTCATTATAGATCTTGTTAGCAAATTCATTAGAATTGGAATTTTCTTATCACGATTCAGTAATTTTTACATTTCAATCTCATCGTTAATTCCAACCTCGCAAATTTTTCCTATGTTTTACCTTTGATATTCGGATAACTAGACAGGTGTAATTTGGTTATGTTCATTGTTCATTGTTCATTTCTCTAAAGGTAGCTCAGATGTGGTTGACCTTTTGTTTCTAGTGAAGCCAAAATGAATTTAAGTTGGTATTTCTTACCTGTATTCAACTTGTTCGGTTTCATTTCTACTCTAATTGTGATTTACAGTTATGTCCTGATGAGAGATAATATTTTATCGTTTCATAATTTAATCTTTTGCAACTTGATCAGAGTATATGTTATCAGAGATTACATCTCCAAGACATCTCGTTTTGTTAAATTTAGAAATTTTTCAAGAATCGAGATTCTCAGCTCAGCGAGGCTTGTCCCCGCCCCTGAGATCTTGAGGGCCACTTCTTGGAGTTTTCTTTTGGCTCAACTTCAATTTGTTGATGACCCTCGAAGATTTCGTTCAGCTGTCTACCAGATCGTTCGACGCAGTTGTTTTGTTCAAGTGGATCTCTGCTTGGTTTTGAATGTTGGCGTCGCCATATTAGCTGCACATCTGGGACGCCTGTTTAGCATCCCAACATGCTCGTCGTTAAATATTTAAATCTTCAACAATTTTGTTTAAGATTTAGTCTACTTTTTTTAAATTGCCGTTTGGATTAATCTTGTTTCACTCAAATGCGTCTTGACGAAGTCGTCAATTGTTAACAAATTATTTAATTCATTTTTTGTCTTGGAATAAAGAGAAAACTAGAAAACTTAGGAAGCGTGGGTTAAGACAATTTTTGATGGTTTTCTTGCGCATTGCTTGTTGCAGATTTTTTCCGATTCCATTTTCTACAGCGCTGTAAAAATTCTGGAATTTTGGAATTGTGGTAAGTCTGTTTTTTGCATTACCTTTAATTTCGTTTCTTAAGTTTATTGTTTTTTTCAAAATTTTGTGTTTTAAAATAGTATAATTATAAAGTTTTGCTATTTAGAAATTTATACGCTAGTTTGGATATAAAGTGTTAATATTTTCATTGTATATTTATACAAATGCTTGAAGTTATAAGATTAACATATTTGAAAGAAGATTTATTGACGGTTTAGATTAACCTTTTCTTATTTTCTATTATTTTATTAAATTGATCCTTGGGATTTAAATACACTGTTGTATTGTGTAATTTAATTTTTTTTATTGTGTGTTTGCTGATTACTTTAAGTATTAGTAAACTTTTTCCTGAATTGTTAAAAATTCTTTCCTGTATTGATGTGTTTCCCTTGGGAAAACCGGCGCTTTTGATTAATTGTTTTCTCCAATATACGTATTTAATTAAAAGTTTCTGTGTTTTACTGTATGCATAATTACCTTATCCTCACTCAAAGTCACCCACTGAGTTTAGCCAGCCTAAGACTGTAGTGTCTTAGTATATGTAACGCAAGGTTAAGTTTGCTCGAAATACTAGCAGTAATACAAATTGTAGATTTATAAAAAAATCAACCTTTTACAACCATAGGCTATTGCAAATTCTACAATACGGTCGAATGATTAATCTGGTCATTTGTATATAATAGTGATTTGGATGCAAACAGTAAATTCAATACATTTATGAATTTGCTTATAAAAGCTTTTGAAAGTTTTTTTTTCGCACAAAAATACATCAAATATTCGAATATTAGTACAAATATTCTGGTAATAATCGTTTGTTTGATGATAATTTCAAAAATATTTGTAATAATTTAAATAGACATCGATTTGAATAAATTTCTGTACAGTTTCATTAGTAGTGAAATAAAATACTGAAAAGCTAGGTACAGGAATGAAATTAAAAAGGCTTGAATAGATGCCAATAATAAAACTATTTCAAGTTCTAATAATAAAAGTAAAGCTATTTGATTCATTATAAAATCTCATCAAAATAATAACAATCTCAATTATATTTCTCATAATATTTTCCCGGATGAATTTACTGTATTTTTCATTAGTATTGCCGATAATATCCGTAAAGATTTACGTAGGAACTAACAAAATCAACCTCAGTCTAAATAATATAAATCCATATAGTAAAGCTTTTGCCTTCCGTTGCCTTTTATTGAAGTTAGAAACGTCATTAGTAAATTAAAATATAAAAATAAATGATATTTATGGATATAATACAAACATAGCAAAAAGTGTAATAGCTATCGAGCGATTTCACTTGTCCCAATAAAATCCAGAATCTTGAAAACTATTTTTAAGAATTAACTTACAACTTTGTTTGAATAAAATAATTTGTTTTATAAAAATAGTTTGGATTTGGAGGTAATATCTCCATCACATATGCGATTATAAGTTTTGTCCAGTATGCGTTCTTTGTTCACGCTAAGTTAAAATGTTATAAATTCAATCACCTGTGTATAAGTTTAATTAATTCTTATCTGTGTAATAAAAATCCAGTTGTAGTATCTATCAATTGTAACTCAACCATTAGTTGCTAATCATGGTATACCGCAAGGTTCAATTCTGGGGCCATTACTGTCTTTAATAATATTTCAATGATACCAACTTAGCTTATTCTTCTTATCTTATTTGCAGATGACGCAACGTTATCAGCCTTGATAACATTATTACTAACTATGAGAACACATATAAAACGGTGTCAGATTGGTTCATTGCTAATAGTCTATCGCTTAATCATGAACAACGCAAAAAATTGTGTTCAGTCTAGGTAGAATTGACACATTTAATAATCCAGACAATATAAAATCTTTGAACTGGTCGTAACATATAAATATTTTAACAAATAAACTATCCAAGAGTATCTTTCAAATTTTAAATTTGACAAAATAATGTTTCCAAAGATATACTTGTGGTAGCATATTATGCACTTTTCCAGAGCCATATATCATACGGTTTGATTCTTTGAGGTCACTTACCACTATCTGAAAGAACTTTTGCGCTACAGAGACGTGGTATTATAAAACGGGATCGGGATGCAATGCTACGGTAACACGTAAAGCAACGATGGGTTTTGCATGGATGATAAAAGTGTTAGTGTTACTGACAACATAAAGTCTAAGTGTAAATCAAGATTTAGAAAAATTCATTTTTGCTGTCATCTTTGAAAAATGCGTTTTAGAGGCGATCCTCAGAGTCTCGACAGATATGTTACAATTAGTCTTATTCTTGTAGAATTAGCACCTCTCCTGCTTTTGAACGCATCCTAAATTTACAATGAATTTACAATTACAGTAGACCGTGTGTAAGATAATCTGTTAAACTGTTAGTACCTTTATTACTATTACTATTACTATTATTAAACATAGAATGCGAAAAAAGAATAAAAATTACTATTATGGTTAAATTACAAGGCCTTGAGCAGATTAATATAATATAATTCTATTATAAAAATTTGCATTTGAAATTCAAAAAACTAATTACTTTATAAGTATATTGGTGTAATGAAAATGACCCGATTTAATCGTAAAGTGGCAAATATACAAGGAAAAAACAAATCAGCTGTTTAATAATTTTGGTTTACAAAATTGTTCAGGCTCTCTTATTTATTTTTACATCGTTAACTACAATTACAATTACTTATATTACTTTACTTGATAAGCTAGTTAATGTACTTTTTGCAAGAAATTCTTAATAACAATGAAAACAAATCTAATAAACTTTTGTACTGCAGTGAATCAGTTACTAGTAAAAAAAGTATAAAAACAATTATTTGTAACAGCTACTTACTACCCTTAATTTCAATACAAAAGCAAGGGATGTTTTTAGTGGAAGCTTTTTGTAAATAGAACAACACGAATTCTTCTAACTTTGTTTTAAGTCTCGTTGTTGTAGTCATATAGGGCAAACTCATGGTTTATTGTTTGGAAGGAACGTAGTATCGCCATGAAGTAAGACACACATGGGTACCGGAAAGGAAAGCGAAAATGATACATGTCTAAAAATCTTTGCAGTCTTTGGATATTAAAATTGCCATTTATGAATTATTTGCATACATCTGATGTTGTTCCTCAAACCTTCAGAAGTTGAAAAACTGTACATATAAAGAGTCGTTTAAACTCATCGAAATCTCTTGTCTAAAACAATTTGACAGAATAAACATCGCTTTTGCCCTCGTACACGTGCCATCCCCATAAGAAAAACCTTGTTCATCTTTGCTTCTAAGAAACTCTTTGTTGATAGTTAACAACTAAGAAATTATGGAAGTCTTTTTGCTCTTTGGATTCAGCTGAATCCCATCTCTTTTGCTGGATATATGTATAAGTTTTGCTTTTGTAAATTTAATCATTTATTCCTGAAAAGAAACAAATACTGAAAGTGGCGAAAACCAGCGAGAAAACCCACTTTAAGTCTTTATTTTAGTTATGGACTGATTTTCTTGTAAATCGTTCTGCTAAGATTAGATAATGGACTAGCTTGATTCTTTTTCCAAATTGGAGATGATAAAATAGAACTCCTTAACACAAGCCAACAGAAAGTTATACGTATTAAGAAAAGATGTTCATATCTTCCTATGTGCATATAAACAGTTTAAAACGGACAAAAGGAGCTAGTTTCTTCTTAGGTTTCTTGGTTTTCATTAACCTTTCTTAAATGTTCTCCGATCTTCACTTCCATGCTATTTGGTCTATTTGGCCCGAGTTTTAGAGTTGCAAATCTGGAAAGTCGTTAGGATTTTGAAGTTTTTTCACCAGTATGTACAAGAAAACATACAGTTTCTTGATATTTTCTTACCTCAGAGACAAATTACGTTAAGCCCTTAAATTATAATTGTGCAGGAGAGCAAACGATCAGATTACTGCTAAGTGACATAAGAAATTGGATTTCTTAGTTTTAAACAAATTTATTAAATAAATGTTTTAAGAGGTGAAGTACCTTAGTATAAGTTCTAAACTGCAGCTGATAACTCAATTTTAGAAAAAATAGGACTTGCCATAGTTTGCTTCGAAATTCTAATGTTTCTCTGTTTTGCAACCTTTCTAAACTCGTATATTTGAGCTTTTGGGCAACTGGGCATTAAGACTATAAAGTTCAGGGTATATTGAATTACATGGAAATTACTACAGCTAGTTTCTGAATTAAAAATTAGCAGTATTACTGATATGGTTAGTAACACGTCAACAGTGTATTTCAAAAAACGGCTAAATAAAATATTTAAAGGGGCTATAATAGGATCAACAAATAAATTAGAAAACCATAATTTACGTGAGTCTGCAATTTACTCGTTTTTGAGATAAAAGCGGTTTTCTTCGATATCTTTAGAGCTACAAAACATAATTACCTTCTCAAGAAGAAACACCGCAATCTTTTCATCACGCTCTGTTTTGCCTAAATTGTTTAACAACCTTTTTCAATTTGCTGAGATGTTACATTGACTTAACTTTTAGGTAATCCCAAATACAAAAGTTCAAAGGAGTTAAGTCTGGAGACCAAGCAGCCATAAAGTAAAATATCTTCCCTATGACATGGTTCTTCTATTTCTATTTTAACTTCTTTTATTGTATTATATATGCCTTTCAAAAC
Organism: Ignelater luminosus; assembly: GCA_011009095.1. Taxonomy (NCBI): domain Eukaryota; kingdom Metazoa; phylum Arthropoda; class Insecta; order Coleoptera; family Elateridae; genus Ignelater; species Ignelater luminosus. Next base: position 30,758 of record VTPC01005294.1, read on the forward strand.
TCTTTTCTTTCAATACAAAATACAATGGTTGCTTATTTAATTACAGAAATATCTTGCTTTGCAAATTGTCCTAAATTCATAAAAAGTTGTTCTAAAGAAGTAACATATATCCAGGTTCAGCTCAGAGCTGTACTTCCATCTTATTAATTATGTGTAAATTTGCGTAAATGCAACTAGATAGCTTGCAACCCTGTGAGAAAAATTTGCTAGTGACGTAGAATTCATTTTACTAGTAGCTTCACGAAAACCATATTATGAAGAAGTGAAGTAGAAAATAGGAAAACAATTTAGTCAACTGAAATCTCACTACTAAGAGACAGCTATCAAGTTGGAGGTGCGGCCTGGCAGAATGTTTGGCATAAAACAATAATATTAAAAACGACAAATTTTAATTTTTAACTTGGATATTACAATTGTATTAGTAAACTTTCTTTTTTTTTGATAATATTGCCTGTAGCAACACATTATTAGTAGTCTACAAAAATGCTAATCCTAAATAGTTTGACTGAAAAAACTATAATTAACAAGTTTTTGAGTACCGCGTGTTCCGCAGATTGTGGGACATAGGAAAAGGCCTGTAACAATTTCCAAATGAATCCAAGATTTCTTTGGACGTTCCACCAATTTACTAACACGCATCATCGAGGGTGTCTAGCATAAGATGGATAGGTTTACCTAAAGCCAGTGCCGTGTGAAACAATTTATTTTGATATTTAGTCATTACACCTTGCACAAAAACTTGTTTTTTCTAAATACCAGGTGTATACCTATGAAATGAGACTTTCAGCTATTAGACCACAGATGTCGCTAGGAGTATTTTTAAACTGTCCCAAATGTCTTATTTTTTTCGTCTGTCATCTGTCAACAATATTCAATTCATTGTTTGTGATGTTTCATACAACAACGCATTTTTTTCGCTCTTAAAAATGTCGAATTTCGTGCCTTCAAACTACGATTTGCGGACATCGTTGATTTTCTGTTATCAATTGAAGAAAAACGCTTCTCAAGCTCATCAAATGCTTATAGAAGCTTACGGTGGACATGCTCTAAGCAGAGCACAGTGCTTCAGGTGGTTTGAAAAATTCCGAAGTGGTGATTTTAGCGTGGAGAACGAGGAACGTGGCCGGCCACCGAAAAAGTTTGAGGACACCGAATTGCAAGCATTGTTGAATGAAGATGATGGTCAAACGCAAGAAATGATGGCAGAGCAGTTGGGCGTGACCCAAAAAACCATTTGCAAACGTTTGAAAGACATGGGCATGATTTTAAAGGTCGGAAGATGGGTGCCGCATGAACTGACTGAAAGGCAGCAAGAGAACCGAAAAACCACTTGTGAAATGCTGCTCTCCCGGTTCAAAAGGAAGTCTTTTTTGCATCGAATCGTTACGGGTGTATTTCTCCAATCCCAAGCGTAAACGATCGTATGGTCCGCCCGGCCACAAGCCAAAATCAACGGCCAAACCAAATCGCTTCGGCCGCAAGGCAATGCTGTGTGTTTTCTGGGATCAGCATGGTATGATTTGGTACGAGCTATTAAAACCAGGTGAAACAGTTGACGGTGCACGCTACCAACGACAATTGGCCGATTTGAACAGCGCTATACACCGAAAACGCCCAGAATATGCCGATCGGCGTCACAAAGTAATTTTTCTTGATGACAATGCACCACCACATCGAACAAGAGCGACCCGGGAATTGGTGGAGACGTACGATTGGGAACCGCTGGTGCATGCGGCTTACTCACCAGACTTGGCGCCTTCCGATTATCATTTGTTTGCATCGATGGGCCACGCACTTTCCGAGCAGCGCTTCAATTTTCACGAAGAAGCCAAAAAATGGGTCGATGATTGGTTTGTGGCCAACGACGGCCAATTTTTTTGGCGCGGCATTCACAAATTGCCTGAGAGATGGGTAAAATGTGTAGCTAGCGATGGCTATTATTTTGAAGATTAAATTTGTAACCATTTTTTGTTAATAAACGTTTAAAATTGAAAAAAAGTCTCATTTCATAGGTATACACCTATGTAATTAAAACTGGAGAATATTGGGATTTTTTAATAATATTTGTCTGACAATTATCATTATTTAAGATCAAAACAAAGGTAAAGATAAACGCATAAAAATCAATAACAAAGTGATTTCAGCAGATGAATGAATGAGTTGTGTAAGTGCCGTATATGTATAGAAAGCAATGAATGATTTTACAAGAAATAAATGTAAATTTATTCAAAAATTTTACATAGGCTTTTTTTGTGAGATACACGGTATCTTTATTTTTAAATCGTGTTTATAGAATTCAATACTGGTAACCTTAAACATAACAATCGAAATTAAATTATACGAATGCAGTTTTATATTATACAACGGAAATCAAGCAAACGTCTGATTTAGAGAAACAAATCTTTCTAATATATTCCAGAACGCAAAACTCTTTTTTACGAATCATTAAAATTAATTAGAAACTCAATTTAAAACATAAATAATTCATAAATTAAAAGAAACCTTTCAAGAAGAGAAAACAATTACTAATTAGCATTCATCTACAATCAATTAATTGCATGCAATTACACTTGTTGCGTAAGTCTATGTTTATACGTAAATATTTAGACTTGTAAGAGAAATATTGAAACACGTTCAGAGAAGGAAGAGGGTTCGATATCGCATGAATGTAAAAATAATGTTTTCATAAAAATAGTAATATTTCAAGATAGTCTATCGTTTATTGCTCCTAACTCAGGGCGTATAGTTTTATGGGGAAGAACACAAATTTAGTTGTGTTTTCGAGAAACTAGCTTGATCCCCTTTTTAATAATGTATTTACAACTTGTACGACTTTATTACAGCCTATAAAACGAATCTATCAGATTTGATAACTATTTCCCTAATAACTTAACAGTTTTTAATGGGCTTAGTTAGTTGTTTCTGTAATCCTTTCAAACTGAAACTTTGTTGCTTGCATTAATAAGATTAATTTGCAAGTAGAAAACACAAATTCATTATAAGTAAGTACTGTTCCATCGATTTTAGAGATTTCAAGTATTCTTTTGGTGTTTATGCACATTTTTGCATCAAACGGTTTGAATTGGTTTCCTGTCAAGTATTCATTTTTACATTATGGGACTTATTTTAATTATACCCTGTACAAGCATATTTTAAATATTCACAACCTCAAATTAAAAATTTTGATATAGTTCTCTAGGTATTTTATGCAGGTAACATATAGATTGTTCTGTTGTTTTTATTATTTTACTATTTTAAAAAGTTATTTAGCTAAAACGCGGGTCTGTATAAATTGCTTATAGCAAAACTACATTTTTGTCTTTATATTTCCATATAAGTTTCCCGTAAGTGCAAAACAGCTAATCTTATAACTTAGCAAATAAAGAAACTCTCACTGTCAATACTGTATACTGTTCGGATGTAGAAAGTTTCATTGATTGATCCGCGGTCCTACTCACTACAATCACCTACCCCAGACCGCCTTGAATCAATTACCAGTGGATCAAAGAGCCCATTCAAGACAGCAGCACCCAGAAGAAACTGCAGCTTTTAGAAGCAGTAGCACCCAGTTCCATTAGATTATCATTTAATTATCTCAAATAAACCAAAACAAATCTTTCAAATAAAGTTATAAACTGAAAAGAAAAAAATAAGAAATAAATAGAAAAAGAATAATAATAGAGCAAAAGTAAAAACAAACGGCCTAATAAGTAGATAGAGGGCGAAAATAAAATTTTCTAAGAAAAGAATTAAACAATTAAAAAGGGAAACGGAAAAGAATCACTGAACTTGTGAGACCGACCCTTTGCGAGTTACCTGTTTGGTGCACAACGTAGTCAACTTCCGCAACACCTTCATCTTATAGTAACAGTTTGTAACCCAAGGTGGGACTTCCTTGAAAATGAAGCACAAAGGGGTATTGGGCACTAAAAATCGACCAAAATACAAATTTACGTAATTAGTTATAGTGCGGTAGTAATGGTTATTTTTAGTAATGATCTAAATATTTGTACAAGCGTTTGTTCTCAACACTGCAAAAATTACAAGTTTTCGTTTCAAGTTAAAAAGGAGTAAACGTTGTCAAAATTTAATTTTTTCAACAAGAATGATTTTTCTGAAGGTATGTACAACCAAATTAGATTCTACAGTGAAAAATAAAAGAAACCTAGATAAAAACGCCCTACTACGGAGTTACGGCACCCTAATGTTTTGCTAAATAAGGCAATTCTTTTCTTAGTAATTTCGCAACAATTTGTCATACAGTAATAATATTTGGTATGTATGCACTACTTATGTAGGCTATTATTTGCAAAACTGTCATAGATGTGTTGGAGGGTAGAGATCGTTCTCCTATTGTATACAAAAACTGTACCTATGCACCTCTAACTGGGTTTGGAGTTTTTTTTTCAGAAAATCTACATGTTTACAATAACAACTGAACAGGCAAGATTTTTTCCAAATGAAACAGGCTTGTATTGGCTGCATTAGTTTTGAGACACTTCTGTATACAAAAGAGCTCTGGAGATTAAAGCGGTACTGTATCTCCAAAACCAGCCTTGCAACAAAATCAGCTTTTACAAATTAAGTGTAAAAAAAGGTCTTAATAAGTAGTGCAAGCATACCAGATTTTGATAATTTTTGGAAAAAAAATTATCTAGGCTTTTTTCTTATTTTTTGCCGTAGAGTAACGTTCTTATATTTGTACCAAACAATTTAAATATACTCTGTATAAGTTTATCGACTGTAACGTAAAGTAGTAACGTGAAAATTACAAAAACAAAACATAGAAAAAGTATATAAATATTATTTCGGCATGAAATCCCGCGGATTGATTTTTGGCTATTTTCTAAAAACATTCTTTGGCGTTATATTCACAACGCTGCGCTGGGTGTAAAAGCTTTTATTGCAAAACTGGTATTAGTCTGGTTTTTACTGGAGTTTCTATGGTAACGCAACAAAAAGGATTGAAGGATAACCATGATAATGCTGGTAAAACCTGACTAAGCCATTATTAAAATAAAACCTTTTTAAACGAGCGATTCGGATTATCATCTACAAAGACTTATTATAAGAATCAATTTTTTGCTAAATACACTTCAATAAGTAAATAACAATCAATCGTTGAAAAACTCTGATTTTGGCTAAATTCTAGTTGGCAAAAAAATTACTATAGTATTTAGTTGAAGCCACTAGGTCTAAGTGAACCGCGATCTGAAGCCTCAGTCACAAAACGACAATAAAATGTCGTACGTAAAATCAGAGTTTAAAGTGAAGTGAGTATTTGTATACATGAAAGAAAATTCTTTCCTGTAAAATAATGATACGTGGCTTAATAAAACCATTTCTTTTCCTATAGTTTCTTCAATTTTTCCAAATCGTTCAAACTGTCAACCATCCGAACAAACAGATGAAAGACAGACAATTTAAGAAAGCAGATGCTTTCTGATCAGCTCGCGTTCGCTATACATATCAGCCATAAAGCGAAGGGAAACTACTTCGAAAGTTTTGAAAGACATTACTTTAACAACTTACTCTGCAAAAAACGTTATCGATCTTGGTGGAAGCTGGACCGACAAGAAAGCACCGATGCTTAAATTCTACAAACTTTGTCAAGGAAGCGCAAGACTACATTTGTTTTGCAGTTCTAAATATGCAATATCAACACTTAAAACTGAAATCAAAAATAAAATTTAAAAGTCTGTAATTAATTTTAAAATTGCAGGCAGTCCCAAAGAGATGTTCAGAAAAGCGCAGGCCCTCTCTATATGTTTATAAATTTTACAGTAATTCCAGTTGCAGTGGGATTTTATATGTGCATGTCGCATTTGTCTTTGCCATTTATTGCCTCTGCCCTTTTGAAAGTATCTTGAAATTGTCATTGTTCTTAATACTATAAAGATCCACATAAAGAATACCTTTGAGATATTTGGGCAAGCGCTCTGAACAAAATAATATCATAAAATAATTCTGGCAAATTTTTAGTACCTAATATCACCAACCATATGGTATCACGTTCTCTGCAATGGTTCAAAAATAATTTTAACCAAAAGGTACTGTGTATTCTGGATTTTTGAATAAGTCTTTTTAGTGCCTAAAACAAATATCTTCAGTTTGAGTTTTTCATTGGGTGTTATAATTTGGATTATTTAACACAATAATATTGCAATATTTTATGACCAATAATATGATGAGTTGATATTTACTGTGTTTGGAAAAAATTATAGTTTTTATGTTTTAGGTTGTTGTAAACCTTCAGCAACATGATTTGCAAGAATAACGTTAAAAAATTTGTAAACACACAAAACAAATTTTAATATATTCTAAGAAGTGATATAACCTAGTTTTCTGAATGTTACTTATTGTGTTCTACAATAACTGTCTAGAATAAATTACACTGATTGGGATTTTAATTTGGGATTCTAACAGCAACTTGAAGACTATCGTGATGTCTACCTTGTACTTCAGAGCAACTGAAGACAACACGTTTTATGTTCAATTAGGAATTCTGCAGCTTTCTGTCGATCAAAAGGATGGCAAAAAGCAATTTATAATCGTACATAATAAGTTCTTCAAACAGTAATATGTGCTTGTGCGTTCCTAAGGTATGTCAATGCATTTTAAATTGCTCTTGAAATGTTTAGTGTATGAATGCTATTCAGATTGCAATGCAATTCAAAGCTTTGCTGTTCATAAACGTTGTAATACAGTATCCGCTTTATTGTGAAAACGTGTTTAAGTTTATAAAGTTTGTTCCTTGGTTCGCTATTTATAAAATTATATTCGCGGATAACTTAAGACTGAAATAACATTAAAATTTTATGTCATACATGGGCTTTTAAAAATAAATTGACATTGTTTGAAGAATATATTTGTTTTTTAAATTTCAAGGTCATTACTGTATGAATAAATAGCGTAGAAACCTATAAATCCGTATATAGATTTTTACGGTAATTTTGGCTCATAAAGCTTGTCATTAACACATTTAAAATCTTTCATCAGGTAGTTCATACAACACAATAAATTTCTTCAACAGATTTCAGTAGAGTAGTTTCATGTAAGATAACGAACAACAAAGCGAAAGCTTTCAAGTGCTACATCAACTTACAATCAAAAATTCTCCAAAACCTTAACCTAAGCCTTCAATTGCTTTTTATCCACGAAGACTAGAGATTCACAAAATCAAACACAAGTTCCCTCAGCAGATCTATGTAGCTCTCACAGACGAAGTGGCAAGTAAAATAAAACGCAGTTTGCACCATGAAATATCGAATGAAAGCTTTCTTTAGTTTTAATACTTTACCATTATCTGAGCTATTAAAACATTCTGGTTTTTGCATGTAAATAACTTCTTCAGGGTCTCCGTTCAAAAAAGCAGTTGTGACGTCTAAGTGTGTTATATCAAAGTTCAGTTTTACAGACAAAGCAAACATTAACCTCAAAGTTGTGTGTCTCACAACTGGTGAAAATGTCTCATTATAGTCAATATTCAATTTCTGAGTAAAACCTTTTGCCACCAAACGCGCACGATATCTCACTGTATTGTCAAATTCATATTTCTTTTTTAACACCCACTTACTCTGCACTATACATCCATCACGGGGTGGATCAACCAGTTCCCATGCACTGTTTTCTTCCTAACTTAATAGTTCTTCTTTAATTGCTTGCAACCATTGTTCTCTTTCAGATCCTTGTAACGCTTCTTTCAAAGACAGTTCAGCTGTGTCATATTGACTGAAGCAAGCTCCACCAAAACCATATCTTGCTGGTGGACGCTTATCTCTTACTGGTCTGCACCCTGTCACTTTTTTTTTCTAAGGACTCTTCATGATCTTCAGCATCTCCAAACTCACTTGTTGTTGGTGTACATGACTCATTTTTGCCCTTTAGATGACTGATATTTGGTTTCATTCCCATCCACACCTCATAAGGTGTCTTCCCATCTAATTTTGACAAAATGGTACGATTATGCAAATATACAGCTGTGTCTGTAGCTTCTGCCCAAAAACGCTTATCCAGTTTAGCATCAAATAATAAGCATCTGGCTTTCTCAACCACCGTTCTGTTCATTCTCTCACATAATCCGTTTTGCTGAGGAGTATAAGGGTTGGTCCTCTGATGTAAAATACCATGTTTCTTTAAATAGTCATCAAATTCCTGATTACAATATTCATGTCCATTGTCACTTCTCAAGATCTTTATACTTTTGTTGACTTGGTTCACTGTCATTGCCATGAACTGTTGAAAACATTTCAATGCCTCATTCTTATTTTTAAGAAAGTATATAAATGTCATGCGACTATAGTCATCTACAAACAATAAAAAATACTTTGAGCCTCCAAGTGACGTGGTCTCCATCGGTCCACAGATGTCTGTATGTACCACCTTCAGCTGCTCATCAGATCTGGTACCTTTATGTGTGAAAGGCAGCCGAGACTGCTTGCCTTCGCAACAGACAGTACACGTTGATTTACCAATATCCACCTATTCTTCCAGTTGCATTCCTTCAACAGCATTTTTCATTTTATTCATGTAATCACTGTTAATGTGTCCTAATCTTCGATGCCAAATATCGCCTGTTGCTACCAGTGGCTTTTGAGGTACATTCAACTTGTAAACACCATTCATCAATGTCGCAGTTGCCACCAAAACATTCTCTCTGTTGTGTATATTACAACCAACGTCTGTGAAATTCACTGTGTTTCCTTTATTGATCAACTGACTCACCGATAGAAGTTTAGTTGTTAGGTTTGGTACACAAAATACACTTCCAATGTTTACATCGTATTCACTACCTCCGGCCAAGGTCACAATTCTTACATCTCTAGAACACTGCACTGGAACTGTTGTCTTATTTGCCACTAATATTTCCTGATTTGTTTCTTCAGAAACATTCCACAACCAGTTTTTGTTCGCTGTCAAGTGGACACTGGCACCTGAATCGACATACCAGTCTTCTTCATTAAAAGATCCACTTAAAAATACTGTAGAAAAAGCGTTTGTTTGTTTCCGCACGGTCCCTGTATTAGGATTTGAATTATTTACGGAAATATACGGACATTGTGATCGATAATGTCCAATGTTTTTGCACTTGTAACATCCGATAGTTTTCTTCTGAACGTTCATTGGTCCGCCATTTTGGCTCTTCGTGGGCATAGACTTCTTTTGGTGTTGCCATTTTTTCGAAGTGGCGAATGCCGATTCAACTTCACTTCCGCTATGTTTATGAGTAGATTCCGTGTCAAGAAGCTTACTTTCTTTGTCACTTGAATCCCCGAATGCTCAATCGCCATGATCATCGGTGCGTATTTTTCAGGCAATCCAGCTAGTAACAATGAACCAATCCACACATCATTTATTGCAAATCCTGTTCCGTTCAACTTCTGTCCCGTTTCAATAACTTGAGTAACATATGAAGTCATACAACTGCAATTTTCTAAACGAATAGAAATTAAATTCCTCAGTAAGCTTATTCTTCTTGCAAATCCAGAATCATCGAATAAACTTTTTAACTTATTCCACAGTTCATAGGTAGTTGACACGTTCCTTATGTGCACGTACAATGATGGATCTATTGTCAGAATCAATTTTGCCTTTGTCTTCGCATCGTCCACAGAATCCACTGATTTCTTTATACACTTTATCATTCCTTCCAAAATTAAGAAGTTTTCTGCAGCAAAGACCCACTCATCGTAATTATCCCGTCCTTTTAATTTTGGGACGTTCGTAATGTAGTTAGCCGCCGCCATTTTATTGGTGTAGCCGCACACCGCACACAACGCAAAAGGAAACAGTCCAATTAAGCTATAATCCTACTACGAAATACACCTAGTACGTAAGCAAGTAGCTCACTTTTACTTTTAGTACTGTTTTCGCGATTATCTGATCTAATTGGGCGTCTGGGCCCATT